>JBBHKE010001100.1:38548-260248 GCA_037447655.1 Zygnema cylindricum | reverse complement strand
ACATAGATCTGACTTATGAACTGATGGCTTTTGGAAATTCACTCTACACAGACCAAAGGCCGGACAGGTAGAGAGTATTCCACAAACTAGAAAATATTGACTAGAAGCAATGAACTGTGCTAATTACCTCAAAAATAGAGTTCTTACTTCAGTTATAAAAGATCAAACACCTTATGAGAGATGGACAGGCCGGAAACCAGACACATCTCACTTAAAGGTTTTCGGTAGTCAAGTATTCAGTCTAGATACAAATCGGTCTAATTGGAACTAGATCCTAAAGGAAAACCGGGATACTTATTAGGATATGATGAGGATGTTAAAGGATATAGAGCTTATGATCTAAAAAGGGAAGATATAATCTTAGTAAAACATCTAGTAGTTATGGATGAAGGAAAGTTTGTGGATCCCTTCAAATATACAAAGTTAGTAAAAATCAGATTTGAGTCAGAAAATTCCGATGACTTTGAGCTTCCTAACTATCCATGTTTTAGACAAGATGATATTCTTGCAGGTACAAATCAGACCGAAAAGGACTTGGCTTTGGAAACTCTAGTGACAACTCTACCCGAAGCGGAAGACGTGGTGGAAATTGATTCGAATCAAGGGATAGGGGAGAAGCCAATATTGTTCGAAAGGATCCACGAGAACCATCTATTCTGGCCTCACATTTTGAGGGGGGGAGGAGGAGTAGCAAAAGATTGCAAGAAAAACAGGTTAATAACAAGGTAACAAAACTATCTCATCAAGATGAACCTCAAACTTATGGAAAGGCGATGACTTGTCCAAAAAGAAATCGGTGGAAGACAGCCATCAATGAGGAGATGGACTCAATTATGGCAGCCAATACTTCGGAGCTGGTGGATTGTCCACCTAACCGAAAACTTATCGGTTGTAAGTGGGTTTTCAAATTAAAACTGAACCCAGATAACACAATCGAGCGATACATGGCACGACTAGTGGCAAAGGGATTTACACAAAAGGAGGGAATTGACTACGAGGAAACATTTGCCCCAGTGGTCAGATTTCCCTCCGTCTCCATACTTCTCAGCCTAGCAGCAGCGGAAGACATGGAATTGCACCAGATGGACATCAAAACTGTTGTTCTACAACCACCAGTGCAGGTGGAGGAGCAGCAGTAGTAGTAGAAGTAGACATGATACACTCTCAGAAGCTACCAAGAATCTTACCAAACAGCTGTTCTTAAGTGCTCACCACTTTTTATACAAGCATCCAAACCTCACAAACCTCTATCAGAATATAGAGTAGAATAAACACTTATAACTCCCAAAGTTATAGCACAATTGACCCGACAACACTCAAGATATAATACTCAGAAGTTTCCCAAAAACTGTCTGCAGTTTTACTGCTTGGAAGTCTGGATACATCATGTGTTCTGAGTCCTAAGTCTTATACTAGTGTTGTACCGGCAATACCAGTGTACCTGAGAGGTACATCAAGCTACCAAGCTAATACTAAGCTACCACTGAGCTACCACTGAGCTACCACTGAGCTACCACTAAGCTACCATTGAACCACTAAGCTACCCACTAAGTTTCCACTGAGTTCCCACTAAGTTGACTAGAATCGTATCTATCGCAGTTGCTCTATCATGTACAGAATCACATTAAGAATATTAGACGTTGCGTTGTCCGTACGGACCATATCAAATATAATCGTGGTTGCCTTGTCCTGTCTGTGTTGCACCTTCGCTGTTGCGCTGCTCTACTCTATAGCAGCTGCGCTGCTGTGTTGTATAGCAGCTACGCTGCTCTCTCTGTTGCTGTATAGCAGCTGCTTTGCTCTGTTGTATAGCAGCTGCGCTGCTCTGAGACAGAAAGCTTTCCAAAAAGACAACACCCCCCTAAAGCTTTAGACTCAGTATCCCAGCGCAGCTGCCGTGATAAACTAGCGCAGCACCGCAACATAGCAGTATAGCAATTAGCAAATCACCCACTCCCACTATATCTCAATGGTGGATTTATCGCAGAGTGGCATAATAGCAGTGCATCAATTCAACTATTCATTTAATCCCACTGCGTCCCTACAATACTTCAGCTTAGGAGCAGGAAGAGCTTTAGTGAGCATATCAGCAATCATTTTTGCATTTGATAAATAACATAATTTAATCACTCTAGAGATCACTTTTTCTCTTACAAAGTGTAATCGTACATCAATGTGCTTGCTTTTGAAGTGATGACTCGGGTTAGAAGCAATGGCAATGGGAGCCTGGTTATCACACCATATCACTTGTGGACCAGTTTGCATGTATCCTAGTTTTGTAACATGGATTTTACCCATAAGAGTTCTTTGAGGGCCGAGCTTGCTGCCATATATTCTGACTCTATTGTGGACTATGCTGTAACCTTTCGAAGTTTGCTGCTCCAACAGCAAGTACCGTTCCCAATTTGTAGAACGAATCCCGTGGTGGATTTCCGGCTTGGCATGTCGCCATAGATTGCATCACTCCATGTTTGCAGCTTGACTTCTCCTCCGCCTAGAGTGAGTTTGAGATCTTTAGTTCCTGCCAAATATCTTAAGACTCTCTTTGCTGCATCCAGATCAGATTTTCTCGGATTTTCTAGACTCCTACTCAGTATCCCGACTGCTGCAGCAATGTCAGGACGGGTACAGTTCATGAAGTATATTAAGCTTCCCACTATTTGTCTATAAGGTATTATTGCCATAGGATCATTCTCCCCTGATTCTAAATACTCGCTAACAATAACACCTGGTTCTGTCTCTTCTCCCTCTAACTTCTGCCGAAACTCCATTGGAGTTAAACACCCTTTTGCCCCCCGCTTTCCGTACTCATCTAGCATGTTTCCAATAGCCTCTTTTTGAGTCAATTTTATTATTTTCTTATTTTTGTCCCTCTCTACCTGGATACCCAAAATATATTTTGCCTCACCGAGGTCTTTCATCTCGAACCGTGAGTTTAGAGCAGTTTTGATTTTGTTAATTTCAGCCATTGATTTGCTAATTAATAGCAAATCATCTACATATACCGCTATATACACTATCCCATTTTCACCCTTTAGAACGTAGACAAAGTGATTAGAACTTATCCTTTGAAATCCTTGACTAGTCAAGAATTCATCAAGCTTTATATTCCACTGTCTAGGGGTCTGTTTTAGGCCGTACAAAGATTTTAGCAACTTGCATACTAAGTGCTCTTTTCCTTGTTCCACATACTTTTCAGGTTGCTGCATGTAAATGGTCTCTTCTAGTTCTCCATGCAAAAAGGCCGTTTTTACATCCATCTGATGAATTTCCATATCTTCTATAGCAGCTAGGGACAGCAAAATCCTAACTGTTGGAAATCTTACAACAGGAGAAAATGTTTCTTCAAAATCGATTCCTTCCTTTTCATTGTACTGTTTCGCCACAAGTCTGGCCTTATAGCGTTCAATGGTGTTATCGGGATTTAACTTTACCTTCAATACCCATTTGCTGCCGATCGCTTTTCGGTCTGGAGGAAGGTCAACGAGCTCCCATGTTTGAGCCTCCATGATCGACTTCATTTCGACGTTTGCCGCCTCAATCGAGTGATTCCGCTCTGGTGATGAGAAGGCCTCTTGGATGGTCAAGGGCTCCTTTGAGACTGCCGATAGGCAAAGTGAGAGCTTGCTTGCATGCGGCTGCTTGATCTTCTTCCCCCCGGAAATTCTGAGGCTGAGATCGTCGAATGCCGCGCATTGCGCTGATTGCGCTGATCGCGCTGGTTGCGATCCGTGTCTTGCTGATTGCGCTGGTTGCGATCCGAGTGTTCGTGATTGTGCTAGTTGCGATCTGTGTGTATTGACTGCTCTTGGTCTGTCTGGACCCGAAGTTGGTGAGGAAGTTGGAGAGAGTCTGACGCCGGAGTCATTACCGGATGTTGTGGAATCTGCGGGACAATTTCCTGCATGCAATCTAAGATGACATACTCCTGTACTTTTTGTTGCTTTTGCTGCTCTGTCATTTGAAATAAATCTATGGAGTCTAGTTCATCCTTAACAATGATGTTTCTAGCTACAACTATTTTCTGTCTGTCAAACACAAAGACTCTATAACCTTTTGAGTGATCATCATATCCTAACAGAAAACCCGGTAAACCCTTTGGTTCCATTTTCCATCTATTTGTAGATGTATCCAATATAAAGCATTGACTACCAAAGACCTTGAAATGGCTAACATCTGGTTTGCTACCTGTCCAGATTTCGTAAAGAGTTGTTTCTACCGATCTAGATCCTATCCTATTTTTAATATAAACTGCACAATTTAGAGCCTCAGCCCAGAATTTCGGATCCACGTTTTTATCTGCGAGCATAGATCTAGAGCTTTCCGTGAGAGCTCTATTCAGTCTTTCCGATACCCCATTTTGTTCCGGTGAATATGGAACAGTCAGTAGATGACTAATGCCTTCCTCGAGTAAAAAAGTTTCAAAGTCTTTCGATGTATATTCACCACCATTGTCGGATGTGAGCTGCAAAATAGAGGAATTATGAAGTTTTTCAGCCCATGCTTTATAGTGTTTGAAGTGACCAAACACTTCACTCTTCTCCTTCATGAAGTAAACTTTTGTAAATCTGGAGAAATCATCTGTGAAGGTGACCATATATTTCATCCCTCCGGCAGATGGAACCTTCGCCGGACCAAAGACATCCGAATGAATTTGTTGTAAAAGTTTCGTTGACCGATGCTTAAACTCCGTAGGAAATGGCAATCTGTGGATTTTGCCTAAAGCGCAACCATCGCAAGTTTTGACCGGCCCATCTGTGATTGATACACCCTCTATTTTTCTAGCAATGACCATTTTCCTCAAACTATCATAATTTACATGGCCTAATCTTTTATGCCACAATTCATTTGAGTGCAAAACACCGGAGTACAAAACATCATTCTCCTTGGTATTAGCCATATCCGTGCGATACATCTTGCTACTATCTCTAGTACCTGTAACCGCAACCTTGCCATTTTTGCTAACAACTTGCTGACCATTTTTCAAATAAACCTCAAAGCCTTTGCTCTCTACCAACGACGTAGAAAACAGATTTTTCTTAAAGTCAGGCACAAATAAGACATTGTGAAGAGTCTTTTCAATTGCTTCTCCTTCTACATCAACTAGTAAGGACACATCACCCACAGCACAAGTTTGGACACTCATTCCACAAGCGTAGTAAATATTTTTTTCTGGCGTTACTTTCAGATTTTTGAAGATGGCCTTGTTCCAACATATGTGGGCTGACGCTCTTGTATCCATTATCCATCCGGGGTCCTTCGCGCCCTCCATTGCAGCCGCCATAGCGAATAGATCCGTATCGTCCTCCGTAGAAACCGTCAAAATCTCGTCTTGGAGAGACGAAGAAGCCGAAAATAGTGCATTTCCACGAGGTGTAGTCCCCGTGAAGTCTTTGTAAAACTGGCTTTGTTGCCATCCCGGCCGGTATAAACCTGTATCGTTAGCTTTTTTAAGCTTAGGACAAAATTTGTATCCATGACCTCGCTCACTACAATAAAAACATGCATTGTTGGATTGTCTATTTCCACCTTGATTAAAATGTCTGAACTGATTATACTGATTTCTTTGCTGATTAAACTGTCTTTTTCTCTCAAAGTGTGAATTAAAAGCTTCTACTTGCTCAACATTGAGAATATTAGATGTAGCTTCCTCCTCTAGTAAAATATTGATGGCTAACTGTAAAGTCCAGCTAGCTTTATCTTTTTGTTTGAGCATGTCAATTGCTCCTTTCATACTACGAGGGAGACTCCTCATGAGCAATGCTGCCTGTTGAAACTGAGGAAACACCCCACCTGCACAAGCATGTGCATCTACAAGGATACGAAATTTGTTAAAATATTCTGCCATTGTATCGCCAGTGTACTTATAGTCCCAAATTTTTCTAGCCAATAGAAGCTCTTTCTGAACATTAGCCTTTTTATAATCACTTTTAATGGATTTCCAAATATCAATTGCCTTTATCATTTTTATCCGAGACATAGCTAAGTCCTCAGATATACAAAATTTTAGAATAGAACGAGCTTGCGTATTTTTCTTAGACCATGAAGGATCAGATTCATCCAGCGAACCATCCAATATATCCAAAAGATTAACATTTTCAAAATGTGTTTCCACCATATCCACCCAGTAAACATACTTATCCCCGAAAAAGATAGGAATTCTTGATGACAAGCCCATAACCTGTTGTTCTACAACCACCGGTGCAGGTGGAGGAGCAGCAGTAGTAGTAGAAGTAGACATGATACACTCTCAGAAGCTACCAAGAATCCTACCAAACAGCTGTTCTTAAGTGCTCACAAATTCTTATACAAGCATCCAAACCTCACAAACCTCTATCAGAATTTAGAGTAGAATAAACACTTATTGTTGTTTTGAAAGCTTTAGTCCTCACTAAGCTTCATAGGTGAGGGGAGTGTTTTCTCAGTACTTAGAATATTTTGTGAAAGTCTGGTTCAGTATGTACCAGAATTAATGTTACAGTAAACAGTGAGGGAGTTCACGGTGTGACACACTTCAGGACACGCGTCGGTAAATGAGAAACTCTACAAAGATCCGTTCGTACTATTCGGACTTACCACAAAGACCGAGGTGTCACATAAAAGTTTCATCTTGGATGAAACTTCGAAATGATGGACGGTGAAGATTTGTTGCCGACGGAAGGTGGTCATCCGGGACCACGTCTGTAATTATCTGACGTGTTTATACACGGTGTACTGTGACGTTACTTATCTTTAGTTTGTACAGAAGCGTGTTTTGTTTAATTAGTGTCTAAGTTCAGATTCTTTCTATATGACATACCTTGACATATTCAGGTATCCTCCTTTCAGATAGTAGATATTATTGATGCATGGCTGTTATGTCTTCTTTGCTTAGTTAGAGTAGTGAGTGGCTGCTAGCTCTTAGAAGAATAGATCTTTTAGGTATAAATATAGGACTTAACCATTTTAGAATAACCAACTTGTTGTATCAAAATTATGCTGAGTCATTTTTGATATATTTGACTGAGAATATTTCTCAGATCTGTTTGCAGATTTCTGTGTAAATTTGCACTTGTGTTCATTTGTGTATTATCTGCATTGTGTCAGATTTGTAGGCCATATGGTTGCCTAATTTGTCTTTGGCTGTGTTCCAAAGTTGTGTGTATTTTTCTGAGCATCTGTGAGAGCTTCTTGCTTATCTGAATTCTGTGATGACTACTCCAGCATCATCTTCATCTTCAGTTGGTGTAGTAGTCACAGAACAACAGGTCACGGGCCCACCCTCACGGATCCCAGTTTTTGATGGAAGGAAATATATCTATTGGTCTGATCTGGTTGAGTCTTATTTTACTCAAGTTAAATTGTTTGATGTAGTTGATGGCAGCCTTGCTGAAACTGAAGCATCCTATAATGGGAAAAATCAGCAAGCTCTGCATTTGCTGAAGTTAATGATCTCAGAAGATCTACTTATGTCACATATCAAAATGAAAAAGGCATCAGAAATCTGGTCTTCCCTGAAAACTATCTATTTGAAAGCTAATGACCTGCATGAAATTATCACAGCTGGGAATATTTATGATTATAGGTATACAGGAGGTAGCATGGCCGAATATTGCAATGGGCTTAGGCTTTTGTTGGCAGAGAATGCATGTTCAGGGGGGGACTTCTCCCCTTATCATCAGGCTATGATTCTTATGCGAGGTCTTCCTGAGGAATATAAAGGAGCCTCAGCAAATTTGAGAAAGTTGGATAAGTCAGCTTGGAACTTAGCAACAGCTATAGAACTAGTGTTAGAAGAGGAATCCACTGTTGCAGCTTTAAATCCAGGAAAATCATCTGTAGCTTTTAACGCACAATACCAAGGAAACAAATCTCAGGGGTACCAAGGTTTTCAGCCTTATAACAAGTGTGTCTACTGTTATAATCAAGGACATCTGTATAAACAGTGTCCTAAGTTTCTTAAAGCTTGTGAGACAGGTGTGTTCAGAAATGGATGGAGGCCAAAAGGGATCTACATGCCACAAAAGACACCACACACACCACCGACTCTTCCCTCCAAAACCGAAGCATTTTCAGCTGATACACCGGGATCGGAATCGGTTGACAAAGTGAAGGAGCCGGATGTCGTCAGTTTTCCAAAAACTGATGACAAAGAGTTCTTTGCCCTTGCAAAACTGATGGAGGGAGGCAAAGATCATGGGTGGATCATGGACTCCGGGAGCTCGTCTCATATGTGCTGGAACAAAGCTTCCTTCACAGATCTGCAACCTATTCCAACAAGGCAGATCTATTATGCTTGTGGTGCCACTGTTGAAGCAAAAGCTCAAGGAACTGTCATCCTTATGTGTGAGATAGATGGACAGGCAGTTCCTAGAACTCTCTATGATGTATTGTATGTTCATCAGTTCAAAAAGAACTTGTTTTCTACCTCAGTTGCAGAAAGTAGAGGTTTTGAAATACTTCAGAAACAAGGAAAGAAAATAGTCAGCAAAGAGGGAAAGATAGCTGTAATGGGAACTAGAGACCCAAATAATCTGTACCGGATGGACCTGGTGAATACATCTTCTTTTGCCTACTCCAGTGTCTCATCTGATAATGTTTTATGGCATAAGAGGTTGGGTCATGTTCATTATGACAGATTGGAAAAGATGGTCACAAATGATATGGTAGAAGGAGTTAAGCTTGGTCAGCAACAGTCAAGTATTTGTGATGGTTGTGCTTTGGGCAAGCTTCATAAACTTCCCTTACCCCAAGCTGCAGATTTCAGAGCAACTAACATCTTAGAACTTGTTCATTCAGATGTGTGGGGACCCTCCAAAGTACCATCTCTTGCTGGCAGCAAATACTTTGTCACATTCACAGATGATTTCTCCAGATTCAGTAGAATCTATTTTATGAAGGAGAAAAGGGAGGTCTTCACCCACTTCAAACACTTTCAGATCTGGGCGGAGAAACTTCATGGTAGATCGATTCTCTCTTTAAGATCTGATAATGGAGGTGAATATACTTCCAATGAGTTTGCTGCTTATTTGATAGAAAATGGTATATCTCACCAGTTCACTGTGCCTTATACTCCTGAGCAGAATGGAGTTTCAGAAAGGCTAAACAGAACTCTAACTGAGAGTGTTAAATCTATGATGGCTGATAAAGGAGTAGATATTAAATTCTGGGCTGAAGCTTACCAAACTGCAGCATATATTAGGAACAGATTAGAAACTAGATCTGTTCAGGGAATGACCCCTTATGAAGTGTGGACTGGCAGAAAACCAGATGTCAGTCACTTCAGAGTTTTTGGTAGCAAGTGCTTTGTACTAGATAATTTACCAAACTGGAAATTAAGTCCAAAGTCTAAGCCTGGAATCTTTATGGGATATGATGATGAATCTGTAGGATATAGAATTTATTGTCCTCAGAAACATACCATCCAGATTGCTAGAAATATTCAGGTGAAGGATGAGAGTGAGTCCATAGATGTATTTAGTATGGATGAAAATGAAAAGAAAGAAAAACTGCAAGAATATGTCATCTTGGATCAGATTCCGTTTCAGTCTGCTGCAGCTTGTACTTCTTCTTCTACTGGAGTTCAACATACTGGAGTTCCACCAGCTACTGAACAACAAACAGGAGCTGATCCTCCTCCTCCAAGACATCAAGGTGGAGCTCGGTATCCAACAGTTCCAGCCTCAAATTTTCCGGGGGGAAAAAGACAGAGTTCTCGTTTAAGGGGAGAACAAGTTCAATATGCTTTTTCTGCAAGCACGGGGGAGCCTCTTACCATTCAGGAGGCATTTTCTGTTCCTGAAAATGATCATTGGATCTCAGCTGCAAATGATGAGATGAGATCGATCATGGAAGCCCAAACGTGGGAGCTTGTGGAGCTTCCACCAGATCGAAAAGCCATTGGCTGCAAGTGGGTCTTCAAGGTGAAGCTCAACCCAGACAACACCATTGAAAGGTATAAAGCTCGTCTGGTTGCAAAGGGTTTTAGTCAAAAGGAAGGAATAGACTACGAGGAAACCTTCTCTCCTGTTGTTAGGTTTCCTACTGTCAGAGTCTTGTTGTCTCTAGCTGCAATTGAGAATATGGAATTGCATCAAATGGATGTTAAAACTGCCTTCTTGCATGGAGACTTAGAGGAAGTAATTTACATGAAACAACCTGAAGGTTATGTAGAAAAAGGAAAGGAAAATCTAGTCTGTAAACTGTTGAAATCATTGTATGGATTGAAACAGGCTCCGAGACAGTGGAATTTGAAGTTGGATGAGTTTTTTACCAGCTTAGGCTTTACAAGGATCAGCTCAGACCACTCTGTTTATGTCATGGACGGAAATGATGGTGTGATTTATGTAGCAGTGTATGTGGATGATCTGCTGCTAATCAGCAAATCATTGAATGAGATAAACAAGATAAAAGCAGCTCTGAATGCCAGGTTTGAAATGAAAGACTTAGGTGAAGCTAAGTATATCCTAGGCATTCAAGTAGAGAGAGATAGGAGTCAGAGAGTTATTTACCTTACTCAGAGAGAGGCCATTGGAAATGTACTTGAAAGATTTGGTATGGCAGATGCAAAAGGGAGTGCCACTCCTATGGAGTTCAGGCAAAAGGTGGAAGGAAAGGAGACAGATGGAGGAATGACTCTAGAAGATGATATGGAAGCAGGGGAGTCAGATTTCATGTCCACGATTCCCTACAGACAAATTGTTGGGAGTCTTATCTACTTTATGAACTGCACTCGTCCGGATATTGCAGCGGCTGTTGGAGCTCTGAGTCGAAGTCTTCAGAATCCGAAGAAATCAGATTGGGAGGCAGCAAAACGAGTTCTGAGATATCTTGCAGGTACACGAGATCTCCGACTGTCTCTTGGAGGAGATGAAGTGAAAATTAGCACCTGGAGCGATGCGAGTTATGGTGATATGCCAAGCCGACGTTCTACCACTGGATTCATTCTGAAGATCGGTAATGGTACTTGCTGCTGGACAAGCAAGCTCCAAAAGGTGACTGCTCAGTCAACCATGGAAGCTGAATACATGGCAGCCAGCTCAGCTGTCAAGGAACTTCTTTGGGTAAAGTCTCTTTTACAAGAACTGAAATTTATGCAGTCTGGTCCTCAGGTCATATGGTGTGACAATCAAGCTGCTATTGCTATTGCTTCTAATCCTAGTCATCATTTCAAAAGCAAGCATATTGACATTAAGTTACACTTTGTGAGGGAAAAGGTGATGGCCAGAATTCTGAAACTCAGCTACTTACCTGATGAGAAAATGTTGGCAGATATGATGACAAAACCCTTACCTGCTCCAAAATTGAAATTTTGTAGAGAGGGATGTGGTCTAAGTGGTTAGTAGAGTCTAAAGCTTTAGGGGAGTGTTGTTTTGAAAGCTTTAGTCCTCACTAAGCTTCATAGGTGAGGGGAGTGTTTTCTCAGTACTTAGAATATTTTGTGAAAGTCTGGTTCAGTATGTACCAGAATTAATGTTACAGTAAACAGTGAGGGAGTTCACGGTGTGACACACTTCAAGACACGCGTCGGTAAATGAGAAACTCTACAAAGATCCGTTCGTACTATTCGGACTTACCACAAAGACCGAGGTGTCACATAAAAGTTTCATCTTGGATGAAACTTCGAAATGATGGACGGTGAAGATTTGTTGCCGACGGAAGGTGGTCATCCGGGACCACGTCTGTAATTATCTGACGTGTTTATACACGGTGTACTGTGACGTTACTTATCTTTAGTTTGTACAGAAGCGTGTTTTGTTTAATTAGTGTCTAAGTTCAGATTCTTTCTATATGACATACCTTGACATATTCAGGTATCCTCCTTTCAGATAGTAGATATTATTGATGCATGGCTGTTATGTCTTCTTTGCTTAGTTAGAGTAGTGAGTGGCTGCTAGCTCTTAGAAGAATAGATCTTTTAGGTATAAATATAGGACTTAACCATTTTAGAATAACCAACTTGTTGTATCAAAATTATGCTGAGTCATTTTTGATATATTTGACTGAGAATATTTCTCAGATCTGTTTGCAGATTTCTGTGTAAATTTGCACTTGTGTTCATTTGTGTATTATCTGCATTGTGTCAGATTTGTAGGCCATTTGGTTGCCTAATTTGTTTTTGGCTGTGTTCCAAAGTTGTGTGTATTTTTCTGAGCATCTGTGAGAGCTTCTTGCTTATCTGAATTCTGTGATGACTACTCCAGCATCATCTTCATCTTCAGTTGGTGTAGTAGTCACAGAACAACACTTATAACTCCCAAAGTTATAGCACAATTGACCCGACAACACTCAAGATATAATACTCAGAAGTTTCCCAAAAACTGTCTGCAGTTTTACTACTTGGAAGTCTGGATACATTATGTGTTCTGAGTCCTAAGTCTTATACTAGTGTTGTACCGGCAATACCAGTGTACCTGAGAGGTACGTCAAGCTACCAAGCTAATACTAAGCTACCACTGAGCTACCACTGGGCTACCACTGAGCTACCACTAAGCTACCATTGAGCTACCACTAAGCTACCCACTAAGTTACCACTGAGTTCCCACTAAGTTGACTAGAATCGTATCTATCGCAGTTGCTCTATCCTGCACAGAATCACATTAAGAATATTAGACGTTGCGTTGTCCGTACGGACCATATCAAATATAATCGTGGTTGCATTGTCCTGTCTGTGTTGCAACTTCGCTGCTGCGCTGCTCTGCAGTATAGCAGCTGCGCTGCTCTGTTTGTTGCTGTATAGCAGCTGCGCTGCTCTATTTTATAGCAACTGCGCTGCTGTGAGACTGAAAGCTTTCCAAAAAGAAAACAAAAACAACTTTTTTGCATGGAGAATTGGAAGAGGAGATCTTCATGCGACATCCCATAGGGTTTGTGGAGGAAAGAGATGAGAGTAAGTATGCCAGATGATTAAATCTCTTTATGGTTTGAAACAAGCGCCTCAACAATGGAATAACAAGCTTGATGAGTTTCTCACTGGTCTGGGATAAATCCGGGTCAGCTCAGATCACTCAATCTATGTTTTCGACGATGAGGAAGGTTTTATATTTATTGCAATTTATGTTGATGATTTGCTTGTTTTAAGTAAATCAATGGAAAAAATATAAAAAACTGAAAACCGATCTTAAGGGGAGATTTGAAATGAAAGATATGGGGGAAGCAAAATATATTTTGGGAATTCAAGTAGAAAAGGATCGAAAAACAAAGATTATAAGATTGACTCAAAATGAAGCAATAGGGAACATGCTTCAAAAATTTTAGATGGATAAAGCTAATAGTTGTACAACTCTAATGAAGTCGAAGAAGGGAAGTGAGGGGAGTGAGGAAGAAGGAGTCATAGGGTTAGACGAGGAATTATCTCGTGAAGAACATAAGTTCATGCAGACTATTCCTTACAGGCAAGTAGTAGGAAGTCTAATTTATTTTATGAATTGTACCCGGCCGGATTTAACTGCAGCTGTAGGAGTGCTAAGTAGAAGTCTAAATACTCCCACTAAGAGGGATTGGGAGGCACTTAAGAGAGTCCTTAGATATTTGATAGGAACAAGGGATCTATGGTTGCATTTGGTTGAGGAGAATACTGACATCACTACTTGGAGTGATGCCTGTTATGGTGATGCTCCGATGAGGAGATGCACTTCTGGATATGTATTATATGTGGGTGAATGGGGCTTGCTGTTCGAGTAGTAAACAACAAAAAATTATTGCTCAGTCCACCATGGAGGCTGAGTATATGTCCTCTTGCTCTGCTGTAAAAGAATTGATGTGGGTCAAGTCTTTGCTTGGTGAGCCTGGTCACCTTAAGAGTGATGTGAATAAAATATTTTGTGATAATCAGGCAGCAATCCTTATTTCTGCCAATCCTAAACATCATTTTAAAGCCAAACACATGGACATTAGACTCAGATTTGTAAGAGAGAAAGAAGAAAACAAAATAATCAGTTTAGAGTACCAACCAGAGAGTGAGATGGTAGCAAATATGATGACCAAATCTGTGCATTCTCTTAAGCTGATTTTCTGCATGGAAAAGTGTGGTCTGAAATTAAAGATTGACTAGAAAATAATAGGAGTGTAGAAATTAATGGCATTTTTAAAGTATTTTCTAGGTCTGAATGGAAATATAGAAAGAAGCCGAGGCAATCTACCTCCGACTTCTCTCTCCTAATCTCAAACTTGTCCCAGTCATTGAGAAATTGGAGAGAAGCTAGAGCCATGGCTACCTAGGCTATCCAGAGGTTTAGGGGATATAAATATTAGTTTATTTACCATTAGGGGTTTATTTACTAAAAGTATATGTGATACCTCTAGGATTTGATCCTAGTACCTTCCGGACTGTAAGTTGCCGGTAGGCGGTAGCCTTATCCGTTAAGTCTAGACCTAGTGTTACGTACTATAGGGTTTGATACTTACTTAAACATTTACACGTAGGATTATTCATTTAACTGAAACTGTTTACGGGAGATATAGATCCATTAATGTAAAAGTATGGATTACAGTACGGATAAGAAACGAATACCGCGCGTTTGTTTCTTTAGCGAAACAAATACCGCACATGTATTTATAACGGCTATGATTAAATGTGAATTTAATCGGACGACCGGAATTTAACGCCAAAATCGCAGAAGAGGATTACGGCAGTTCTTGGTCATTGCCACATCAGATGACATGTGGTGGAATGACATTGGATCGCGACATATCTTGGGATTAAGAGAGAGAATCTGGATATACCACGTGTCGACATTTCGGACATGTCGTACAGTATTCGGACAAAAAGTACACAGGCAGCTGTACTTTTGTGTACGGAGGAGTAATATGATTGGCCCGTAAATCAGTAGATAGAGTTTGTGAGAGAGATAGGACTTAGGAAAAGTTGGTATATAGGACCCTCTCTCCCAAAAAGCTTCTATACAAAAGGTCAACTTTGACCCTCAATAACTTACTGCTCGAGGAGCAAATTCATAGATTCTTTTTGATATCAACTCAGGGGAGTCTTCCCTTCATAGGGGTGGATGTGGTTAGAGTTTTTGTTTGCAAGGGTGGCAGCAATTCTTGCTAAAACACAAAGGGGTCAAGGTTATCCTAGAGGCTTCTTGGTAGCTGTGCACTCTAAGGAGTTATAGAGGTCTCACAGTTTCAGGTTGGCTTCATATACGGGGAAAGTATGATGAGAGAAGCTCTATGCGAAAAAAGGTTTTGGGGGATAGTGAGTGGACGAGTGGGGCGTCCATCAAGTCTTGGAATCCCTCCAAGGTTTGAACGAAGCAGATTCACAAAGAAAGCACGTCCATCTTCAACGGAGGAGACAAAGGAAGGAGAGGTGGTGGACAAAGGAGCAGAGAAGGAGATGACCACACCAATAGCAACTGGTTCAACATTCATGTCACCTATTCCGACGAACGAGTTGAATGACACTGAAACCTGGGACTTAACCAATATGGTGGCAAAGCACTTCATCCTACGCCATCTTACTTTAGGACTTGCATGTCCTCATTTGGAGGTAAAAAGGGCATTCCATCTGTGGATGGCTCTCATAGAGGTGTACCAAAGTGGAACGATTTAGCAAAAACAGTTGGCTAATCACAAAGTTAAGGAATATGTATACAAAGGGGGGTAGATGTTGGATTTTTGCAATGAACTTGCTACACTCTTCATGAAGCTAGAGAGTGCGGGAAAAGATTTTAGTGAAAAATAAAGACTAACCGTCTACTGATGAAGTTACCCAATGAGTTCAAGAACATAGTCAATGGTGTGTAGGACTTGCCGGACTCAAGATGGATATGAAACTCAGTGGTAGGGATGATTCTTGTTCGAGAGAATACAATTGAGATCCGAAGGGGAGGAAAGAGTGGACAAGCCTTGGCAGCTGCAACAGATAGGAGGAACAAGGATTTCCGAAGACCGGTCGAGAACTATGGGGGGAGGGAGCAGAAAAATAAGACGGACGAGTTCGGACCAAGGGCTCCCAAAGGTTTTTGTCATTTTTGTAAGAAACCGGGGCACTATATGGCGGAGTGCACTATGCTAACTAAGCTTAGGTTAAAGGAGGGGCAGACCAGTGGAACCTCGAGAGGAAAGAAAAAGGCCCTTGTGACACAGGTGCATGAGGCAGAATCCGAGGACGAGGACAATGAGCTCCTATTGGATGAGGAGTTGGAGGCAAAAAACGAGGTCGAAATTCCACGAAGGCAGAAATGTGCTTACGGTGGATTCAAAGGCGAAGCAGGGTGGATTATAGATTCAGGTGCCTCGATGCACATATGTAAGGATAAGCACGTGTTCACTAAGATGAGAAAGATTCCCACCGTAGAGATAGAGTACCATTTGGGAGGATAGTCACTACTACTCTTGTAGGATCGGTAGATGTGAAAGTGTTAGCAGAAGGAAAGACATCTAAAATTACATTCTCCGATGATTTGTTTATTCCGGAGCTGAACAAAAACCTCGTCTCTACATGTGTATTAGATGATAAGGGTTTTTTTACTAGCACTAAGGAAGGAGTCTTTACTGCTAGTTTTGAGGAAGAGGTCTATTTCATTGATGAGAAATGTAGCTAAGGGATGGTTAGGCTAATTTTAAGTAATGAAACGAAAAAACTTTATTATGCTGGTGTTCATGATATTATGATGTCGCATAAGAGGCTTGGGCATGTGAATCTAGATAAGTTAAGAGAGATGAAAAAGATGGGTGTGGTGGAAGGGGTTGAGTTCAGTGAGAGTGATAATATAAGTGATTGTAGTGGATGTGCTCAAGGTAAAGCACACAGATTACCCTTTCCTAAAACAACCACGTATAAGGGAGAAAAAGTTCTAGATCTAGTACACATAGATATTTGGGGACCGGCTAAAGTGCCCTCACGCGAGGGAAAAGATTTATGATGACTATCACTGATGATTTGTCTTGGTATTCCAAGGTGTATTTTTTGAAAAACAAGTCCGAGGCTCAGGATTGTTTTAGACAATATAAAACATGGAGCGAAAAACTCCATGAAACTCCAATCAAGAGAATAAAGAGTGACAATGGTGGAGAGTATACTTCTAACTAGCTTGAGGATTTTCTAAGGGAAAATGGGGTCCAACACCAAAAGACAGTTCCAGAAAACCTGGAACAGAATGGGGTAGCTGAAAGGTTAAATAGAACACTAAGTGATAGTGCTAGAAGTATGTTGTCAGATAAAAAGATAGGAAAAAGGTTTTGGGCCGAAAGCAATGAACTGTGCTAATAACCTCAAAAATAGAGTTCTTACTTCAGTTATAAAAGATCAAACACCTTATGAGAGATGGACAGGTCGGAAACCAGACATATCTCACTTAAAGGTTTTCGGCAGTCAAGTATTCAGTCTAGATACAGATCGGTCTAATTTGAAGCTAGATCCTAAAGGAAAACCGGGATACTTATTAGGATATGATGAGGATGTGAAAGGATATAGAGTCCATGATCTAAAAAGGGTAGATATAATCTTAGTAAAGCATCTACTAGTTATGGATGAAGGAAAGTCCGTGGATCCCTTCAAGTATACAAAGTCAGTTAAAATCAGATTTGAGTCAGAAAATTCTGATGACTTTGAACTTTGTAATTATCCAAGGTTTAGAGAAGATGACATTCTTGCAGGTATAAATCACACCGAAAAGAAATAGGCGTCGGAAACTCCAATGACAACTCTACCCGAAGCGGAAGACGTGGTGGAAACTGATTCGGAATCAAAGGACAGGGGAGAAGCCGAGATTTTTCGAAAAAACTCACGAGAACCATCTAGTATGGCCACAGATTTTTAGGGGGGAAGGAGAAGTAGCAAAAGATTGCACGAAAAAAAGGTTAATAACAAGGTAACAAAACTATCTAATCAAGATGAACCTCAAACTTATGGAGAGGTGATGACTTGCCTAGAAAGAAACCGATGGAAGACAACCGTAAATGAGGAGATGGCCTCAATTTTGGTAACACATATTTGGGAGCTGGTGGACTGTCGATCTAACCGAAAACCAATCGGTTGTAAATGGGTTTTCAAATTAAAACTGAAACCTAGATAACACCATCGAGTGCTACAAGGCCCGACTAGTGGCAAAGGGATTTACACAAAAGGAGGGAATTGAATACGAGGAATCCTTTGCCCGGGTCGTCAAATTTCCCTCCTTTCGCATACTTGTCAGTCTAGCAGCAGCGAAAGACATCGAGGTGCACCAGATGGACATCAAGACAACCTTTTTGCATGGAGAATTGGAAGAGGAGATCTTCATGCGACAACCCGAATGTTTTGTGGAGGAAGGAGAGGGGAGTAAGGTATGCCGGCTAATTAAATCTCTTTATAGTTTGAAACAGGCGCCTCGACAGTGGAATTAGAAGCTTGATGAGTTTCTTACCGGTCTGGGATATATCCGGATCAGCTCAGATCACTCAATCTATGTTTTCGAAGATGAGGAAGGTTTTATATTGATTGCAATTTATGTTGATGATTTGCTTGTTTTAAGTAAATCAATGGAAAAAAATAATAAACTGAAAACCGATCTTAAGGGGAGATTTGAAATGAATGATATGGGGGAAGCAAAATATATTTTGGGAATTCAAGTAGAGAGAGACCGAAAAAGAAAAATTATAAGATTGACTATAAAGGAAGCAATAGGGAACATGCTTGAAAAAATTCAGATAATTAAAGCTAATAGTTGTACAACTCCAATGGAATTGAAGAAGGGAAGTGAGGGGAGTGAGGAAGAATGAGTCATAGTCTTAGACAAGGAATTATCTCCTGAGCAACAGAAGTTCATGCAGACTATTCCTTAGAGGCAAGTAGTGTTGTTTTTAGAAAGCTTTAGTCCTCTTTATGCCTCAGCTGTGAGAGAGAGCTGTTCAGGACTTAAGCTATTTTTGGTTGAGTTCGGTTCAGTACTTACCGAAATTAGTGTGACATTGAAGTTGGGAGTTCACGGTTCATTCACACTTGGGACACGTGTCGTCACTTGGGAGAATGCGTGAGTATGTCCTCCGTGGACGTACGGAAATTCGGCAGGACCACTGGACTTCGTGAAGTCAATTCTACGGTGCCAAATCCTCTAATCGGACCGCTGACAGCCGCCGCCAACAAATAGTGACGAGGCGTGACTAGATCATTATCACTTTACGTTGTCTGAACTTCGGTGTAAATATTTGTGATAGAATGTTAGATGTACGGATGGAATGCCTCCGTACAGCTTAGTGTAGTTTCGGTGTATAAAAGTAGGACTTAGTGAATTTGATTTTTAGGAACAAATGATATGAAAACTGTACACTCAGTTTTATGTAATTTCATTTCTACATATCTCACAGATTTGTGAGCGGAATTTATTGAAATTTTGTGTGTGTGTTCCTTTGTACAATATCTACATTGTGGCAAATTTTCAGGACTTTTGGAGCGTTTTTCTGAAAGTTATAGTCTGTCAAAGTTGCTGTTCAGGCATCGGTATTTGTGGAAGCTTCCTCTCTTGATTTGTTCTACGATGACTACTGCTGCATCTTCTTCATCTTCAGTACCAACACTTGTCTCAGAACAACAAGTAGTGGGAAGTCTAATCTATTTTATGAATTTTACCAGGCCGGATTTAGCTGCAGCTGTAAGAGTGCTGAGTAGAAGTCTAAATGCTCCCACTAAGAGGGATTGGGAGGCAGCTAAGAGAGTCCTTAGATACTTGATAGGAACTAGGGATCCATAGTTGCATTTGGGTGGGGAGAATACTGACATCACTACTTGGAGTGATGCCTGTTATGGTGATGCTCCGATGAGGAGATGCACTTCTGGATATGTATTATATGTGGGTGATGGGGCTTATTATTGGAGTAGCAAACAGCAAAAGGTTATTGCTCAGTCCACCATAGAGGCTCAGTATATGGCATCTTGCTCTGCTGTAAAAGAATTGATGTGGGTCAAGTCTTTGCTTGGTGAGCTCGGTCACCTTAAGAGAGGTGTACAGAAAATATTTTGTGATAATCAGGCAGCAATCGCAATTTTTGCCAGTCCTAAACATCATTTTAAAGCCAAACACATGGACATTCGACTCAGCTTTGTTAGAGAGAAAGTAGAAAACAAAATAATCAGTTTAGAGTAATGACCAGATAGCGAGATGGTAGCAGATATGATGACCAAATCTGTGCCTTCCCCTAAGCTAATTTTCTGCAGGGAGAAGTGTGGTCTAAAATGAAAGAGTGACTAGAAAATAAGGGGAGTGTAGAAATTAATGGTTCCTTTTTAAGTATTTTCTAGGTTTGAATAGAAATATAAAAAGAAGCCGAGGCAGTCTATCTCTAACTTCTCTCTCCAACTCCCACACTTGTCGCAGTCACTGGAAAGTTGGAGTGGAAGCTAGAGCCATGGCTGCCTAGGCTATGCAGAGATTTAAGGGAAATAGATTAGATAATTTATCGGTTTATTTACTAAAAAGATTGGAGTTAGAAGCAAGATTTGATCCTGGTACCTACGGAATGATAGATAGCTGGTAGCCGGTAGTCCTAACCGTTAAGTCTAAATCCAACGAAACATAGTATAGGGTTTGATAATTAATTATATATAATTATGTTGGATAAATCATTTATCTACAACTGCGTACGGGATACATAGATCCAGTTATGTAAAAGTACGGATTAAAGGTACGGACTAGGAACAAGTAGCGCGCATTTTTTTTCGATAGGGAAACGAATACCGCGCAGGTATTTATTACGACTACGATTAAATATGTATTTAATCGAACGGCCGGAATGAATGTCGAGATCGCGGAAGAGGATTTCAGCGGTTTGTGGTCATCGCCACATCGGATGACACGTGGCAAAAAGACATTGGATCGCGACATCTCCGGGGATAAAGGGAGCGAATCCAGATATACCACGTGTCGACATTTCGGACATGTCGTACAGTATTCATACAGAAAGTACACCGGCATCTGTACTTTTGTGTACGAAGGAGTATTATGATTGGTCTGTACATCAGTAGATAGAGTTTGTGAGAGAGATAGGACTTAGGAAAAATTGGTAGATAAGACCCTTTCTCCCAAAGAGCTTCTATACCAAAGGTCAACTTTGACCCTTAATAACTTACTGCTCAGGGGAGCAAATTCATAGATTATTTTTGCTATCGACTCAGGGGAGTCTTGCCTTCACAAGCGTGAAGGTGGTCAGAGTTTTTGTTTGCCAAGGTGGCAGTAACTCTTGCTGAAACACAAAGGGGTCACGGTTATTCTAGAGGCTTCTTAGAAGCTGTCCACTCTGAGGACTTATCGAGGTCTTAGAGTTTCATTTTGCTACTCCAACAGCAAGCCCTATCACCCACATATAATACATATCTTGAAGTACATCTCCTTTTAGAAACATCACCATAACTGGAATCACTCCAAGTAGTGATGTCTGTATTCTCCCCACCAAAATGCAACCATAGATCCCTAGTTCCTATCAAATATCTAAGGACTCTCTTAGCTGCCTCTCTATCCTTATTAGTGGGAGCATTTAGACTTCTAATCATCACTCCTACAACCACAGCTAAATCCGGCCGGGTACAATTCATAAAATAGATAACGCTTCCCACTACTTGCCTGTAAGGAATAGTCTGCATGAACTTCTGTTGTTCAAGACTTAATTCCTCGTCTAAGACTATGACTCTTTCCTCACTCCCCTCATTTCCTTTCGTTAACTCCATTAGAGTTGTACAACTATTAATTTTATTTATCTGAATTTTTTCAAGCATGTTCCCTATTGCTTCCTTTTGAGTCAATCTTATAATCTTTCTTTCTCGTTCTCTTTCTACTTAAATTCCCAAAATATATTTTGCTTCCCCTATATCCTTCATTTCAAATCTCCCCTTAAAATCGGTTTTCAGTTTATTAATTTTTTTCATTGATTTACTTAAGACAAGCCAATCATCAACATAAATTGCAATAAATATAACACCTTCCTCATCTTCAAAAACATAGATTGAGTAATCTGAGCTGATCCGGATTTATTTCAGACTGGTAAGAAACTCATCAAGCTTTTTATTCAACTGTCGAGGCGTATGTTCCAAACTGTAAAGAGATTTAATCAGCCGGCAAACCTTACTCTCCTCTCTTTCCTTCACAAATCCTTCGGGTTGGCGCATGAAGATCTCCTTTTCTAATTCTCCATCCAAAAATGTTGTCTTGATGTCCATTTGGTGCACCTCCATGTCTTGCGCTGCTGCTAAACTGAGAAGTATGTGGACGGAGGGAAATCTGACGACCAGGGAAAAGGTTTCCTCGTAGTTTATTCCTTCTTTCTGTGTAAATCCTTTTGCCACTAATCTGGCTTTGTAACACTCAATGGTGTTATCCATGTTACGTTTTAATTGGAAAACCCACTTACAACCAATTCGTTTTCGGTTAGGTGGACAGTCCACCAGCTCCGAAGTATCGGCTGCCATACTTGAGGCCATCTCCTCATTGATGGCTATCTTCCACCGATTCCTTTTTCGACAAGTCATCACATCTCCATATGTTTGAGGTTCATCTTGATGAGATAGTTTTGTTACCTTGTTATTAACCTTTTTTTCTTGCAATCTTTTGCTACTTCTCTTTCCCCTTACAAAATCTGTGGCCGGAATAGATGGTTGTCGTTGGTTCTTTCGAACAATCTCGGCTTCTCCCCTATCCCTTGATTCCGGATCAATTTTCATCACGTCTTCCGCTTCGGGTAGAGTTGTCACCGGAGTTTCCGCTGCGGAGTCCTTTTCAGTCTGATTTGTACCTGTAAGAATGACATTTTCTCTAAAACCTTGATAGTTAGGAAGCTCAAAGTCATCGGAATTTTCTGACTCAAATCTGATTTTTACTAACTTTGTATACTTGAAGGGATCCACATACTTTCTTTCATCCATAACTACTAGATGCTTTACTAAGATTATATCTTCCCTTATTAGATCGTAAACTCTTTATCCTTTAACATCCTCATCATATCCTAATAAGTATCCCGGTTTTCCTTCAAGATCAAGCTTCCAATTAGACCAATTTGTATCTAGACTGAATACTTGACTGCCGAAAACCTTTAAGGGTGATATGTCTAGTTTTCGGCTGGTCCATCTCTCATAAGGAGTTTGATTTTTTATAGCTGAGGTAAGAACTCTATTTTTGAGGTAATAAGCAGAGTTCATTGCTTCTGCCCAAAACCTTTTTCCTATCTTTTTATCCAACAACATACTTCTAGCACTATCACTTAGTGTCCTATTTAATCGTTCAGCTACCCGATTATGTTCCAGGTTTTTTAGAACTGTCGTTTAGTGTTGAACTCCATCTTCCCACAGAAAATACTCAAACTGGTTAGAAGTATACTCTCCACCATTGTCACTCCATAATCTTTTGATTGTAGTTTGTAGGAGTTTTTCCCTCCATGCTTTATATTGTCTAAAACAATCTTGAGCTTCTGATTTGTTTTTCAAAAAATACACCCTGGAATACCGAGACCAATCATTAGTAATAGTCATCATAAATCTCTTCCCCCCTGGTGAGGGCCCTTTGGTTGGTCCCCAAATATCTGTGTGTACTAAATCTATAATTTTTTCTCCCTTATAAGTGGTTGTTTTGGGAAAGGGCAATCTGTGTGCTTTACCTTGAGCATATCCACTACAATCATTAGATTCTCACTCTCATTGAATTGAATTCCTTCCACCACCCCCATCTTTTTCATCTCTCTTAGCTTACCTAGAATCACATGCCCAAGCCTTTTACGCCAGATCATTATATCATGAACACCACCATAATAAATTTTCTTCTCTTCATTGCTTAAAATCAGCCTAAAAATCCCTTGGCTACCTTTTTCAGCAGTGAAATAAACTTCCTCCTCAAAACTAGCAGTAAAGACTCCTTTCCTAATGCTAGTATCAAAACCCTTATTATCTAATACAAACGTAGAGATGAGGTTTTTGTTCACCTTCGGAATAAACAATACATCGGAGAATGTTAATATGTATGTCTTTCCTTCTACTAACACTTTCAGATCTACCGATCCTACAAGAGTAGTGGTGACTATCCTTCCATCCCCGTACTCTATCTCTAAGGTGGGAATCTTTCTTATCTTAGTGAACAGGTGCTTATCGTTACACATGTGCATGGAGGCACCTGAATCTATAATCGAGCCTGCTTCACCTTTCAATCCACCGTAAGCACATTTCTGCCTTCGTGGAATTTGGACCTCGTTTTTCGCCTCCAACTCCTCATCCAATAGGAGCTCATCGTCCTCGTCCTCGGATTCTGCCTCATCCACCTGTGTCACAAGGGCCATTTTCTTTCCTCTCACGGTTCCACCGGTGTGCTCCTCCTTTAACCGTAGCTCGGTTAGCTTAGTGCACTTTGCCATATAGTGCCCTGGTTTCTTACGAAAATGACATAAACCCTTAGGAGCCCTTGGTCCGAACTCGTCAGTCTCATTTTTCTGCTCCCCCCCTCCGTAATTTCCGACCAGTCTCCGGGAATTCTTGTTCCTCTAGTCGGTCCCAGCTCCTAAGGCTTGCCCACTCTTTCCTCCCCTTCGAATCTCGATTGTATTCTCCCGATCGAGAATCATTCCTACCACTAAGTTCCATGTCCACCTTGAGTGTGGCAAGTCCTGCACACGGTTGACTATGTTCTCGAACTCATTAGATAATTTCATCAGTAGACAGTTAACCTTTTTCTTTTTGAGTAAAATCTTTTCCAGCACTCTCTAGCTCCATGAAAAGTGTAGCAAGCTCATTGCAAAAATCCAACATCTTCCCCCCTTTGTATACATACTCCTTAACTTTTTGATCAGCAAACTGTTGTTGCTGAATCGTACCACTTCGGTACATCTCTATAAGAGCCATCCAAAGATTGGATGCCTTTTCTACGTGCAATTGAGGACATGTAAGTCCTTCAGTAAGATAGCGGAGGATGAAATGCTTTGCCGCCATATAGTTTAAGTCCCAGGTATAAGTATAATTCTCCTCGTTCCTTGGAATAGGTGATATGAATGTCGAACAAGTTCCTATTGGTGTGGTCCTCTCCTTCTCCTTTCCTTTGTCCACCACCTCTCCTTCCTTTGTCTCCTCCGTTGAAGATAGATATGCATCTCTAGTGAATCTGCCTCCTGTAAACTTTGGAGGTATCCCAAGATTGGATAGACGCCTCACTCATCCACTCACTATTCCCCAAAACCCTTTCTCACATAGAGCTCTTTCATCATACTTTCCGAGTATATGAAGCCAGCTCCATTGAATATGGGCACTGTAGAAGGTGGGCCCATAACCTGCAACTCTGAGACCTCCATAGGACCTCAGAGTAAGCAGCTCACACGAAGCCTTTAGGATAACCCTGACCCCTTTGTCTTTCAGCACGAATAACTCCACCCTGGCAAAAAAAAAACCTGACCACCTTCACCCCTTTGAAGGTAAGACTCCCCTGAGTCGATAGTAAAAATAATCTATGAATCTGCTCCCTTGAGGAGTAAATTATGGAGGGTCAAAATTGACCTTTTGTACAGTAGCTTTCTCGGAGAGAGAGTCCTATCTACCAAATTTTTCTAAGTCCTATCTCTCTTTAAAACTCTATCTACTAACGTGCGGCACCAATCATATTACTATACCGTACAGAAAGGTACAGTTGCCGCTGTACTTTATGTACGAACATTGTACGACATAACCAAAATGTTGACACGTGTCTTTTCTGGATTCGTTTCCGTATTCCCTGGTGATGTTGAAATCCAATGTCGTGGTGCCACGTGTCATCCGATGTGGCGGCGACCATAAACCGCCAAAATCTTTTCCGCGATCTCGGCATTCTTTTCGGCCGTCCGATTGAATGCCGATTTCAATCGTAGCCGTCATAAATAGTTGCGATGTATTTGTTTCGCTATCGAAACAAATGCGCGGTAGTTATTTATTCTTCGTACTCGTAATCTGTACTTTTTATAGCTGACTCTATGTATCATGTATATAGTTGTCGTTAAATGAATTAGCATATATGTTAACGTTTATATATTTATTACACTTTATATCGTTTACCATTAATCCTACACTAAATGGATGAGGCTACCGGCTACCGGCGGCATTTCCTATCCGTAGGTACCAGGATCAAATCCTCTAGGCGACAACTTTCCTTTTAGTAAATCAATTACTTAACTACCGCGTAAATCTCTGGATAGCATAGGCAGCCATGGCACTAGCTTCCTCTCCAACTTCTCAGTGACTACAACAAGTGTGAGAGTTGGAGAGAGAAGTTAGAGTGAGACTGCCACGACTTCTTTTTTTGCACTTTATTTTAGACCTAGAAAATACTAAAACAACCATCAATTTCCACACTAAACGAAATCAATATTTCGTTTGATACGCACGAAGGTTAGTTTCATACAATTTTTAGTACGAAACCTCTTTGTCAGTTTATGGAATTTCGTAGGAAGTTTAGCGTGCGAAATTTGCGACGCACGTTCGTGCGAAGTCACGTTTCGTTTGGCATGCACTTTTGCACGTAAATGTTACGTAGTGAAACGTATCGTTTGGTTGGTTAGATATGCTACGTAGTTAGTAAGAGATTTCGCATGTTTATGCATTGGTCACTCTGAGTCCTTGCTGATGAATGATTGGCTTAGGTAAAACCTATTCAACGGAGCGTTGACTTTGGCCTAGCGAATACAGAGCGATGATGGATAAATAGTGAAGTCTAAAAAGAGAGTAAACATCTTTTCCTTAGGAAAAGTTTGTGGGAATTCTGACTGATTTTGGTCTTGAGCGATTAAAATCAAATTGGAGCAATGGCATTTTTGCATTGAAATCTCTTACAAACTATGTAGTGTTTTAGTATTTAAGAGATACAATTATTAAGAGTGGAGAGTAGTGGAAATAACTTAAATAGGAAGGGTTGAGCCATGAGGGCAAGAGACTAAGCTAATGTTATATGGACAGAAGCTTCTTATAATTTAAAGTTTATCCTTATGTGAGTGCTTTCCAATGTGGATGTGTATTTTTCCAATGTGTGGAATGTGTGGTTAAAATTGATTTAAGTAATGGGATTTTTTGAGAGGTAGGAGATTCTATTACACTAATTCACCAAAACCTTAATTAAACTAAAAACAAAAATAGTGTTATTAATTCTTTTTCAGATTTTGGGGTCAAAATTTGGGGGTGCCGATATAGCCTTTATAACACTAATAACGATTGGCGGTGTACTATATTGTATTAGTCAGGTTTCGAAACTTCAACTCTTGTACTCCAAGCAGAGGTCGTAAACAATTACCCGAAACCGTAACCGAACGTTACCCGAACGCCCCCGTCGGATCCGGAACGCATTCAGGTGCCATATTTTGGGGGTCAGACAGATTCAGGTTGGTGATTCAAAAAAAAAAAAAAAAAACAGGTACTGTCGGGTAAGCAAAAAACGAAATAAATTGAAGGTTTTGTACTGTCCCTACTATCCAAAATCATTGTACTTTCACTCTTGGTATCGTGGATTTACGTGAACATCATGATTAGCATCCCAAATTTGACACGGTACCAACACTATTCATTTCGCAAATCTTACAGCAAGATAAGGGCCGCAAATCCTACTCTATTTTAAAATGTTAATTATACATTTTATACGTTGTTTCCACAAATATGTCAAATTATTATGTCAATTTCAGGGACGGATCGTAATTATTGGTTAATAAATCAATAGAAATCAAATAATTACGTCAACTTCCCACAAAATATCATAGATATTGGCTTAGGGTCAAGTTGCGTCAGTCGAAAAGTGGGGTAGTTTAAAGAAATTCGCGCCCATCCGTACCAATCCGTACTATTTATTTTGTTTTTATACGCAAAACAACAATACAGATAATCTTACCAATACTCTATCGAAATGTCTGGGAGGAAACATTGACCGTCAGATATTCATTCGCGAGGCGTTCGCTTCATTTTTTTTTGTAGCTAACTACGTTATTGTATGAGGTGGGATTACAGCTACATAAAAAAATGAATCGCGACACGTTAGGCGATTAAGCTACGTGTCACAATGTACAACCAACGAAAAATCACAAGATTTGCACATAGTATATACCTTTCAAAATGCAACTAAAAACAAAAAAAATAATCTCGAAATGGTCTTTCTTTGCGCTATATTTGGCAACGCTCTTTCGTCACACTATTTTTGGCAAAGGATTTTTATCATGTTCGAAAACAGGACCCTTAAAAATGAGCTGGCGTAGAAGACTGGCGTTTGAAAAAAGTACAAAAGTTATGTCGTATTATGACTTGATATGCAGATATATAGCACACAGGTACTTGGTACGCAAGTGGAGATTTGAAGTTATATTTTTCGGTGTGAAAAAATTGAAGAATATTCAATATCGGATCTGGCTTACGTGGTGCCACTCAATTTAGAACACGTGGTTTAAAGGCTCGACGAGATGGAACTTTGACTCAATTAACCCGACCCGTAGATTGGTAGTACGATCACGGAAAAGACTGATGGAACGACACCCTTACTCACATGTTTCAAACAGTAAATCGATAAATAAAATTGCTATTTAAGTTAGAGAAACTCGACCACAATTCAAACAAAACCTAGTCATACACCAAAATGGAGAAAAATATCCTCGCTTCCGTTAAAACTAAAATCCAAACGAACTTCAAAAATAAAAAAAATGGTGAAACTGCTCAGTATTACCTAGTGAAAGAAAGCAGGGCCACTTCAAGTTGTTGGAAAAAAAATCAGCATGTCTATGCAGCTAAACCATCAAACAAGTACATGGTAAAGGGTGGAGGTTTTGTGGCTTGTAACACATGTTTCATAGGTTATTAATACAAGTAAACAAACGGTGCTTCGACAATTAACAATCACACATATTCACCTTTAGACGACACGGATAATTCAGGAGGACTTTTTCGTAAGTTTCTTTCAAAAGCGGAGGCGAAAACAAGTGACCGATTTTTTTTGCGAAAATGGTGGCGTTGATGTGTAGCGAGTGTTGAAATGTATGCATTTTCTAGGTCATAATAAAGGAAAAATTAATAAGAGGAAGTCAGCAAAGGCAACCTACCTCTCGCTACACAGTCCAAACCCCCACCCGTGTCCCACTCACTAAAGGTTTGAGAGGAAGCTAGAGCCATGACTGCCTATGCTGCCCAGAGAGAGAGAGACAGGCTGTAGTTTTGGTAGGTTTACTAAAAGGGACTTGACAGACCCAGGAATTTTTCCAAGTACCACCTGTCTGTCAACAATTTGATAGCCACTAGCTTCATCCTATAGTCTAGGATCACAGCTTGAGTATATAGGGTATGATAGTCATATAAACACGAACCACATAATATGTTTTATTTAATTGATTACGCGACGAACTGTACATCGAAATGGATTAGACCACACGAATTCCGGACCGCACGAAATTAACGAAACGATATATTATTTAGACGGCCAATATTAAATGTCGGTCTTTATCGAACGGCTGTGGTGCGAGCCAGGATTCCGGAGTGGGCGACTTGGCGTTTTTCGGGCACCGCCACTCCAGGTGACACGTGGCAAAATCTGGGAGGATTGCGAGATCTCCGGAATGCGAGATGACAATTCTGGATGAGACATATGTCACATAATGGCGATGTCGTACATGGACCGTATAGAAAGTACTCTGGTACTTGTACTTTCTTGTACGGTATAGTCTTATTATTGGCCCGTACCTCAATACTAGGGGGCTTAGAGAGGGGTTTTAGGACTTAGAATATTTTGGTAGGTTGCCGCCTCTCTCCTAGAGAGCATTCTATATAAATTGGTAGATTTTGCCATTTAATATCAACTCATTTAGTTGACCATTTTCAGTGATTTTTTAGCTGCGGACTCAGGGTAGTCCAGGCTACAAAGAGGTATAGTCGGTCAGAGTCTTTGCCTGTCACGGTGGCGGTATTTCTAAGGGAAAGTCAAAGTGGGAGAATATCTCTAAATACTCATATTCTAACTTTGTATTCTGTGGGGAAACTGAGCTCATAGAAAGTCTTCTTTCACATTGGTGAAGCTCTATTGGGGTTGTGATTATCAGGGTGTCAGTCATTTGGGTTATATCAACTTGGAGTCGGCACTATCTAGATAAGCTTCTTAGGATCCCAGAATTGTGTTGGGGAATGGAACCTATAGAATTTCAGGCTATGAGCCCACCATCTAGGGTGCCTATGTTTGATGAAACAGACTTCATTTATTGAGAGTTTACGATGGAGGGATTGCTTTTTGAAAGCACCTTTGCGAAATTGCTTCAAGACAAGTGAGGTGTCCACCACCGGGCTTTGGTGGAACTCACTACGGAGATTCATCTGGGGCTTCCTAGAAAACCAACCAGATTTCAGATGTAACAAGAGGTGAAGGGAAAATCATTGCCATGGAAGGGGGAAAAGGGGAGAAGGGAAAAGGAACACCTATCGTGAGGGTAGCTAGGCTCTCAGCTACGGTTCCACTTGTAGGGGTTATAACTAAACAAAAAATTGGAGAAAATGTCAAAAAAAAATGGGAATACAAAAACACAATAGTTAAACATCTCATACTTAGAAATGTGTCTAAGTGCATAACTATCACTCTTTTAAATTTAACCAAGTCTTCAAAAATCTGGGAAACACTAAAACGGATTTATAAGAGTGAGACTATACAAAGGCAGCAGTTAGTAAAACAAAAAATAAAGGCCTATATTTATAAAGGCGGTAGCATGATAGAATTTTGCAATGATATTGCTGCGTTATATGTTGAGCTTGCTAGTGCGGGATATGTAGAATCTCAGGAGAGAAATATTAACACACTAATCATGAAACTCGAGATGAGTACAAAGACATGATTTACCGTGTGCAGGAAATGCATGGCTCCTCATGGACTTGGAGCATTACCATGGGAATAATTCTTGTGAGGGAAAGCACTTTGGAGCTTTGTAGGGGAAGTGATAGGGTGAATGCACTAACAGCTGGTGCTGACTAACGGAAGCGTGATGAGAGGAACAGCGGTGACGAGCGAAAGCGTGATGAGAGGAATAGCGGAGACGAGTGGAAGCGTGATGAGAGGAAAAGAGACAAAGGTAAACCTTATCGGAACTTCGGTGGAAAGAGAGCGAGAGGAAAAGAAAGGGGAGTTTTATAAAAGGGGGATTGCTTCTTTTGTAGGGAACCGGGTCACTATATGGAGGAGTGTTCTTGTTTGGAAGAAATTAGAAGTTTGGAAAAACAGGAAGAGGAGAAAGAGGATGAATAAATTTTGAAGCTTCTTCACATTGGTAGTATGGGGAAGAGAGAAAAGCACACAAAAATTCCACGAAAGCAACAATGAGCTTTTGGAGGCATAAGGGAAGTAAAAGGAAGGGAGGTACTTCAGGGAGTTAGACATGATGAGGATATCTAGAAATGTACAAAGTATGACTTAGAAATGAGAAAGTCATATACAGAATCCATAATTGAAAAAGGGAAAAATATAAATAATAAGGACAATTCTATAGATATTTTGGAAACAGAAAACAGGTCAGAAAAAAAGACTTCAGCGAATTCCGAGGAAAAGGGAGAAGTAAATCTAGAGGGGGTTTTAAAGGATAGGGGAAAAGAGGAATATTTAATGAAAGGTTTAGGGAAGGAGAAATATTTATTGGGAATAAAATTAGAAAGTAATAGTGGAAAGAATTCCATGGGAGAGAGTGAGGAAAGTTCAGAAAATAGGGTGAGCATCATGGATAAAAATATGACTACAGAAGACGTAGATCTTATGAGGAACTTAGTGGGGAAACTTGATTTAAGGATAAATTTGGGGGGTAATGGTTTTGACATCACTAATGGGAGTGATGCCATCTATTAAGGTGTGACTGTAAAAGGGTTAGCATCTAGGTTTGTGTTGCAAATTGGAGATGGGGCTGGCTATTTGAATTGGAAGAGGGAAATTGGATTTTATGTGGAAAGAAAAGAGATGAGGTGGATAAAATCTTTGTTCGGATTTATGAAAAGTGGGATGCTAAATAAAATGTGTGATCAACGAGATACAATGTTTATTTCAGCTCATCTAACAGACCTTTTTGAATATGATGATATTTACTTAAAGATTTATGAGAAGAAAAGAAAAAAGAAAAAAAAAATGTATTTGGTAGGAGTTGAAATGAAAGTAGACTAGAAAATAAGTGGAGTGTTGAAATGTATGTATTTTCTAGGTTTGAATAAAGGAAAAATTAAGAAGAGGAAGTCAGCAAAGGCAACTTGCCTCTCGCTCCACTCTCCAAACCCCCACACTTATCTCAGGCATTGAAGGTTTGAGAGGAAGCAAGAGCCATGTGTTGAAATTTATGTATTTTCTAGATCTGTATTGGAAAATTAAATAGAGTAAGTCAGCAAAGGCAACCTGCTTCTCGCTCAACTCTCTCCGGTCCCCATACTTGTTGTAGTCACTGAAGACCAGTGAGAGAGCTAGAGCCATGGCTGTCTAAAGATGATAGGCTAATTCGTAGTTTGTACCAAAATTCGTATACCTGATCCAGGATTTGATCCTGGTACATTCATCCTATATTAGACGTTAGCTTTAGCCTATAGCTTAAGAGTCAACGATGGCATACGTAAGGTACAATAGGTATTTATAAATGTACAAGAAGAGAATTCTAACTAACTAACAAATAACCAAAACCTGCCCTACACCAGATTTGAACCATGGTTTTGAAACTCTGAGACCTCCATAAGTCCTCAGAGTGGACAGCTTCCAAGAAGCCTCTAGGATAATCTTGACCCCTTTGTGTTTAAGCAAAAATAACTGCCACCCTGGCAGACAAAAACTCTGACCACCTTCACCCCTGTGAAGACAAGACTCCCCTGAGTCGATAGCAAAAAGAATCTCTGAATTTGCTCCCCTGAGCAGTAAGTTATGGAGGGTCAAAGTTGACCTTTTGTACAGAAGCTCTCTGGGAGAGAGGGTCCTATCTCCTAATTTTTCTAAGTCCTATCTCTCTCACAGACTCTATCTACTGATGTACGGAACCAATCAGAATTGAGTTCCGTACGCAAAAGTACAGCTGCCGGTGTACTTTAGGTACGGACATTGTACGACAAGGCCTAAATGTCGACACATGTCATATCCGGATTCGATGTCATAATCTCCGGGGATTCCACGATCCAACGAAATTTCGCCACGCGTCATCCGATGTGGCGATGGCCACAAACCGCCGAAAACTTCCTCCGCGATCTCGGCGCTAATTGCGGCCGTCCGATTAGAATCTAATTTAATCTTAGCCGTAATAAATACATGTGCGGTATTTGTTTCATTTACGAAACAAATGCGCGGTATTGATTTATAGTCCGTACCGTAATCCGTACTTTATATATTACCGGATCTATGTATCCCGTAATCTATTATAGTTAAATGAATAATCGTACGTATACATATTTAAATAACTATCAAACTATATACTACGTATCATGACTCCTAGACTTAACGGCTAAGGCTACCGGCTATTTCCTGTCTGCCGGCCGGTAGGTACAAGGATCAATTCCTGCCGCCGGCACATACCTTTTAAATAAATAAACCCGAACTAATATAAATTTCCCGTAAACCTCAGGATAGCCTAGGTAGCCATGGCTCTAGCTTCCTCTCCAATTTCTCAGTGACTGCGACAAGTTTGAGAGTTGGAGAGAGAAGTTAGAGGTAGACTGCCTCGGCTTCTTTCTTTCTATTCAGACCTAGAAAATACTTAAAACCATTAATTTCTACAGGTTTGTGATTTTATTTGCAGAGGTATGCCTTATCCTAAGGCGTTGACGAAACGATACACGTTACGAGTTTCAAAGATATCTAAACGTTAACGCAACAGCTAATTAATGGCAGACTAACGAAAAGGAGCAATTCATGCATGTACGCGAATCTAAACCGTGTAAAATATGTTTTGATCGGACGGCTGCCATTGTAGCCGCCACGCGAAGTGAGCTCTTGGCGACATTTGGAGATAGCGTCACGCGGTGCCACGTGGCGCCACATTATTTGATACCAAAGAAGATGGGAAGAGGAACCATGGCTCCCAATTTCACAGGTGTCACCTTGAAGACCATGTCGTACAATGGCCGTACAATAAGTACATCTCCTATTGTACCTTCTTGTACTATATAGTGTTCCTATTGGACTAGGGTTTAGTAGTATGTAGTCGTGAGTAGACAGACCAAGACTTAGTGATATTTAGGTACCTCTCTCTAAGAGAGCTTGTAACTATAAAGGTCATCTTTGACCAGCCATAACAAAATGCTCGGGTGAGCAAATTCAGTGATTCTTTTTGCTGCGAACTCAGGGGAGTCTAAGCTACACAGGAGTGTAGTCGGTCAGAGTCTTTGCGTGCCAGGGTGGCACTTATTTAGTGGGAAAGTCAAAGTGCGGAATATTGTCCAAAACACATATTCAAGCTTTGCATTCTGTGGTGGAACTGAGCACACAAAAGGTCTTCTCTTCACTGGGGTGAAGGTGTATAGGGGTTTTGATTGTCAAGGGATCATTCATTTGGGTTTATATCAACTTGGAGTTGGCACTATCTAGATTAACTTCTTTAGGATCTGCAAATTCTGTGGGCAATGGAGCCCATAGAATTTAACCATGGCTGCGCATGCTGCCCAAAGAGAGAGACAGGCTATAAATTTTGGTAGGTTTACCAAAAGAGACTTGACAGACCCACGATTTGATTCTGGTACCTGTTGTCCGTCAAGAATTCGATAGCCGATAGCTTCGTCCTATAGTCTAAGATCATTGCTAAAGTATGTAGGGTACGATAGCTATATAAACACGAACTACGCAATATGTTTCATTTAACTGATTACTGGACTGACTGTACACGGAAATGGATTAGACCGCATGAATTCCCGACCGCACGGAATTAAAGAAACAACATTTTATTTAGACGACCAATATTAAATGGCGTTCTTCATCTAACGGTCGTGGTGCGAGCCGAGATTCTGGTGTGGGCGACTTGGCGTTTATCGTGCACCGCCACTCTGGGTGACACAGGGCAAGAACTAAGAGGATTACGGGATCTCCGGAACGCGAGATGACAATTCCGAATGTGACAAATGTCACATTATGGCGATCTGGTACATGGACCGTACAGAAAGTACTCCGGTACCTGTACTTTCCTATGCGGTACACTCATACGATTGTTCCGTACCTCAGTACTAGGAGGCTTAGTGAGGGGTTTTAGGACTATTTTGGTAGCGCCTCTCGTTAGAGAGCATCTTTATAAATCGGCAAACTTTGCCATTTAATATCAACTCATTTAGTTGACCATTTTCAGTGATTCTTTTTGCTGCGGACTCAACGGAGTCCAGGCTACACAAGGGTGTAGTTGCTCAGAGTCTTTGCTTGCCAGGGTGGCGGTATTTCTAAGGGAAAGTCAAAGTGGGGGAATGTGTCGAAATACTCATATTATAACTTTGCATTCTGTGGGGGAACTGAGCTCATAGAAAGTCTTCTTTCACAGGGGTGAAGCTGTATTGGGGTTTCGACTGTCAAGGTGTCAGTCATTTGGGTTTATATCAACTTGGAGTCAGCACTATCTAGATAAGCTTCTTTGGATCTGCGAATTCTGTGGAGGAATGGAACCCATAGAATTTCAAGGCCTTCGGCCATTTTCGATAGTCAACGGTTCAAGTAAGATTTATTTTGAATTCTATTTAGGATGGCTTTAATATATATGTCATTAGGGTTTATAAGTTTATATATTTAAGCTTCGTTGCTATTTTCTTATCAATAATTTATATTCGAGCGCATTATTTTTTACTATTTGTTTGTCATTATGTTGTGTTTTATTTGTCTATCCATTTAAAAAAAAATCTTTTTGGTAGAAATCTTCTTTATTGATCATGGTTAGTAATTGTATGATATTTTTTTTTTTTTCCCAGGTTTTCAAGCATTTTGTCGAACATTGTTTGTTATTGGAGTTTCTTCCTACAAAAGTGTTGACATCGACCAACTACTCCCGTCCGTAAATAGCGCAAAAAATCTCTTTATACCTTTTGCCAAAGATATTCGTATTTTGATCATCCTAAAATTTAGAGAAAATATTGATAGCAAAATATTTGTCGCGACCGATCTCTAGACAGAGACAATAAAAAGATCCTCATTCACGTTAGTAACCGCTCACTTTATCGACAAAGAATTTAAACTTTATGCACGCATGTTTTAAGTTGATCATTTTTCTGGAGGAAAAACATACCGCAAAAAATTTTTTAACGGCTTTCAAAATTTGTTTCACAACCTTTGAAATGTACAGTTTTGATTTTTTGGAAAATCGTTGCGTTGTTGTGACCGACAGTGGCTCTAACATGTGTGCGGTTGAAGGTCTACCGAGTATGTTTCCTGGGAAACCTTGCGTGGACCAAAAATTTGTTACAATTGTGACAAATATTTTGAACAAGAGCGCAACTTCCAAACAATACAAAGACGATGTGGAAGTTCCTGAATTGTTTGATATAATTAACTCTTGTAAATCATTGGTCACGTTTTTCAAATAGAGTAATTTACAAAATCTTCTTAAAAACACTTTAAATCAAGAAAACGTAACACGATGGAATTCTTTGCTCCGAATGCTTAATAGTATTTATTATGGATTCAGTGGGATTGGATCAATCGCTCAAGCAAAAAATAAATTGATACTTTTTCCTTGTATTGAGAAGACTCATCTTACCGAACTTATACGATTTTTGGAAAGGTTTCAAGAAGCGACCCTAAAGTTGGACAAATTCAAAGAACCAACTTTACATTTGGTTGTGTTTAAACGGTCGTCTCTCTATAACCACTATAAGATAAGAAAAACATCTTACAATAACGGTGAAAAACAATGCCCCGCCGATTCCCCTAACTTACAAAAATTGAAAGAACTTTTTATGAAATTTACACTACCGAAGTGGGGCCTTCACGAATGTCGTATTGTCGCGGCTCTTTTAGATCCTCGACAAAAACATAGGCTTGAAATAATTGGGGTATCGAAAACCGAAAATGAAAGGGCGAGGGACAAACTTCGAGAAATTGCAAACGACCTCGGTGATGATGTTGATTTCAATAGTCCTCAACGTATAACAAAAAAACGAAAAACATCCCAAAATATGAACGGTTTCCACAATTGTTTTGGTGAGAGCGATGACGAGAACGAGGTTCTTATTACCACAAACAAAAAAACGCTCGTTAATGATGAATTGAAACGCTACTTTGTTTTAAAATTAACCAACGACGAAAGATTGAACTTTAACATACTCGAATGGTGGAAAAAAATATCAAGTGTACGTGCGAAAGATAGAGGATTTCCTATTCTAGCTTGTGTGGCTAGATCTGTTCTAGCTATTCCGGCTTCTATCTCTATGTCCGAATGCAATTTTTCAGATGCCAGGAACACGATCACAAAAATGAGCTCACAAGCGGCTTAAAATGTTAGTGATCTTTTGTGTATTAGATCCAACCGAGATCTTTTTAGTGCATAGTTTTTTTTTTCTATTTTTGTTTTTAATTATTGTTATTTTGTTAGTATTAGTTATATTGTTTTTTTTTTCTTTGAAATTTTTGTTGTATTTAACAAATTTTGAATTGTTTTTTTTTTTTTTAAACCGGAATGCTTATTTTTAAAATCGTAGTATTTATACCAAAACAATGTGTTTTTTGTCAATTGATTTTATATGTGAAAACATTTTTTTATTTTTAACATACATAATAAAAACTTTACCTTTTTTGCATAATTCATAACATAATATCGTAGTCGAAAGAAAAACTGTCCAAAAAATGTTGCAAATAAATAAGATTTGCGAGAGAATAAACATTAATCTAAAAGTTTACACATTAATCTAAGAGTAACACGCAAAATTAGGAAAAAACTTTGAGGGACTGATTGTTGAGGAAAAAAAATATTCGTCAAGAGAGATTGCAGAATGACAAAATAGTGAAAAAAAAGGTACACGAACAGTTTTTTGCAAAGGGAGATGTACCACTACACCGCTAAGTGTTATTAGTGTTAATGAGTCGCTACTATTTATAGCCAAAAATCACAAAATAGAATTAACAACGTTATTTAAAGACGTGGACTAGAACGTGCCACGTCTCTCTGCATTAAATAAGATTATTAATTGTATTTTTCATTAGCACTAATAAATGTTTAACGCTAATAACAGGAGTGTTGTAATTCTGTACTTATTTAGGTATGGGCGGGTACAGGTAGTAGCGCAAAATCGAGTTTCGGTTAACTTTTATTTTTGTAAACGCGGATCGGGTAACGGGTAACAGTTTAGGAGCGTGGCATAATATTTTGGATGATTCATAATATAGTATAGTAGTCGAAAGAAAAATTGCCAAAAAACGTAGCGAAAAGTTTAGATTTGCGAGATAAGCATTAATTTAAGAGTTACACGCAAAATAAGGACAAAAAACTATAGAGGGAAGGAAGAAAACTATTCGCCAAGAGAGATTGCAAAAAGACAAAATCACAAAAAAACGTGTTACATGAACTCTTTTCCTGAAAGCGAGATGTACCACTACACCACTCATCGTTATCAATGTTAATAACACTAATTCGCTCGCGACTATTTATAGCCACATTTCACAAAATACTGTTAACAACATTATTTAAAGACGTGGACTATAATGCGCCACATCTCATTGCACTAAATTAGTATTATTAATCCTAATTTCGTATTAACACTACGGGGGTGTCCCCATGTATCTAAATATCAACTTGTTTTTTGTCGTTTTCCCCCAAAATTCAACCCCCAATGAGAAAATCTTTTGCCCTACAAAATAGTTTTCCTCTTTTCAAACGCGGGAACGCGAATCCAACTCATCAATTTTTTATTATTGAAAATCACCTCGCGAGGTGATTTTAGTTAAAGTATCATTCAAAAAACGAATGAAAAACGTTTCACGCACGCGGCATATGAGTGAGAAAAATTTAGTAGGAGGGAGAGTACTAGTTCTTTTTTTCTTTGCCCATCACGTGCATGTATTTAAGAAAATCCAAAGGGTCTCGGACCTCCACTTTCATTCTTGGGTCCTTCGAGGAAATTTACGTCGTCGTCGCCTCTCCCGCTCCTTCTCACACTCACTCTATTATCTCACGATTTTTGGAACAAAATACAAAGACAATGGTATAAAATGAAAGAGCTTTTAAAAATAAGTTTGACTATCTTTGGGTGTCTTGTGATGGCAAAGCGAGTGAGAAAATAAGAAAAAACAAAATCGGAAAGCCATGGCGGAAGGTTTTGAAAGGAATGACATGGACGTTGTCACAAGTGAGCATGACGCCCACAAAGTCACAAAACCCTAAACATATACAATGTCACAAAAATCTTGACGTCTACAACTGACGCTGTTTTTGTAAGCGTCACCAGCTGTGGAAGTTTCGTAGTCATCTTCAACCGTCACAAGTTGTACCTACGTCTGCAATCGTCACCTTTCAAAAATTACGATTTTTAGTGTTGTGCATCGATAGCCATTTGCTGATAATCGATATGCCCCTTTGCTTGGCTTATCGATAGTCGAGATATCGGAACGATATATTGATACCATTGTTATCGCGATATAAAACCGATATTTTACGGAGAATCTTCACTAAAATCCATAGTACGGTACTTCTTCAAATAATCAATTACATGGGAGCACCCCCTAATAAATCTTTAACGCTAATAACGACGAGCGGTGTAGTTATGTACATATTCGAATACAGGCGGGTAAGGGTAATCGTGGCGAGAAATCGAGTTTCGATAAACTTTTTTTTCGTAAACGGGTATCAGGTTTCGAGTAACAAGTTAAAAGCGTGCAATTAGGGTGAAGTTCCATTACGACATTCTCTAATCGTACGGCCAACATTACAGGATGCTACACTTTGAAAGAAGTTCCATTGCGCAGAGTTTGTAATCCACATGTTAGCAAAAGAGTAGCGCCACGTAACTATAGATTTGATATTAAAAATCGTCAATGATTTTCACACCGACTAAAAATCTCCATTTGTCTACCATGTACGTGCTTACCAAGTCATCGTGCAACACAACTTTTGTACTCTTTGCAGACGCCTTGTCAGATACCACCTCTTTTTTTTAGGGTTATTGTTTTTCCGCGTGACAAATGAGCGTTTACAGAAATAGTGTGACGAATGGGCGCTAATAGAAATAGCGCAACGAAACTGCGTTAGGACATAGTGTTTGTATTTTATGTTGGATTTTGAATGCGTATATCGTGTGCGAAATTTTTTGATTTTCGTTGGTTGCCAGCTTGACACGTATGCTCATAATCCATCGTGTCGCGGTTCAATTTTTCTGTAATTGGTGATGTTCCTCGCAAGGTACATCACCAATTACATAAACTTTCGAAGCGAATGCTTCGCGAAAAAAAATATCCAACGGTCATTGTTAACTCCTAGACTTTAAAAAAATATTGGCAAGATTCCTAGTAATGTTGTTTTCCTAATAAAAACAAAATAAAAGGTATGGCGTAGTACGGAGAGGTCCAAATTTGTGTAAACAACCTCACTATTAGTCTAATGGAACTTCACCCTTAGGCCAAATTTCGGGTGTTCATATTTTGAAAAAAAAAATGTTGGATTCGGGTATTTGAAATTTTGACTTTTGCCGTTTTGCGACCTCTGCCCCAAGGGTTATCTCTGTCTTTTCGGCTAAAAATTTAGTTGCTGCACCGAGAAAAAAATTCCGATTTACGAAGAAATTGAAGAACTCAAGTATACTTTACGTCATCTAGTAGCTAGTATGTGTTGTTTTTGAAAACTTAGTTTCGTGCGTACGGAGCGTTTCGTGCGTACGCGATGTTTCGTGCGTACGCATTTACGCGATATATTGTGGAGGTTCGAAAGAATTTATGGATTGGGGAATTAAATGTACACGTAAATTAATGAAGTAATTGAGTGGCGCGAAATGTGAGAGGAAATGGACGGCGGATCGCGAAGCAATCCGACGTGAGATAATCGACGAAGATAAAATGGTACGTCGCACGTAAAGTTCATAATGCGACACGTGGGATATATAAAAAGGACGCCGCCGGTACATAGAATCTTTTTGGGGACAGGTGTACTTATTTTTGGCAGGCGCATTTATGACGAGGAACAAAATTGCGGTACGGACAATTTTGGATGGTTTGACGAGGTTTCGACAAGTGGATTTTTATGACCACGCGGCGCGACATCAAGGGTGCCGATTAAGAGTGACGGACGGCGGATATAGGCCGCCGTTATTTTTTCAAGTAGTGGTGACGCGAAATCGCGTCAATCACACGATGTTTATTTTGGACGTCCCGGATTCTTTGACGAAAATCAAGGAGTTTCGCTGAGTGACTCAGCATGACTCAGCATGACTCAGCATACGATTCTATGAGATTGCGTGTACTTGAAAATATTTGGAACAACAATGCTTTGTCTTATTTGTATTATTAAATTAGTGCTGATTATGACATTTATATTTAAGTGGTTAATTAGGGTTTCGACACTTTAATTTATGTGTCGCATTTGCAGACAAGTGTACGCTTACGATTGCTTGACTCTCAGGTGTTCGCTTACGATTAATTTGATTTAGTGACAGTTACATAATTTACGTTGGTTATTTTGACACTTAGTGATTTGTTAACAGCTCACAAGTGTATATATAGATTTGAGCTTCATTAGGAAAATAATCAATGCTGGTTAGTAAAGTGGGGACCGAAGATGTAGACTTTTAGGGTTGTCGATTAGGTCATGCACTTTGAATGATATAATGATTATACTCTGATTATACTCTTGTTTATGTGTGATGCATTTGTGTGTTATTATTTATTTATGTTTTTATATATGTTTGATATGCATTGTTTATGCATTTGTCCTAGGGTTTGTTTATGTCGATTATTCCATCAAACCTTAGATGTTGTCATAGGGTTTATTTATGTTGATTATTCCATGAAACCCTAAATGTTGTTTGTTGCGTCTGTGTACGCATATGGAGGATGCATTTCATATGATTGTTCGTCGACCTATTTTTGCTTAGCTTTTTGCATGATAGTTTGGGTCGCTTCTGCGGTCTATTTTAGACCAAAGAACAACAGGTTATGGGCCCACGCCCCATCTATCATATGTTAGGTTAAGTCGATGTAGGTTTGTGTCACATGCATTGTAGCGGGTTAATTTTGTTCTTGCTGGTTGTATTGCAGTAATGGTGTCTGTGTACCCATGAGATCGGCCTTATCATAGTGTTGGTATGTGCCGAGTTTAATCTTGCATCGCCCCAAGGGTTAACTTAGTGATAGTGCCGAAATGTCTACCCTCAATGAAAATGATTAATTATGAGAAATGATATTTTATTTTTGGAAAATACATATTCGTTTGATGGAGAGATGTGGAAGGTGGAGATTCGACGTTTGGGGGAGAGAGATCCGGAAGGTGGAGTTTTGACATGTGGTGGAGAGATCCAAATTTTGTGGATCGATGATTGTTGAAAATTGGATTTGTAATGTAGATTTTGAGTTGTTGGGAATTTTTGGGAAATGTGATATTATTAGAATTTTTGGGAAAATACTATTTGTTAAGTGTATTTTTAATGGGAAATTTTGGGATCAGATTATTAAATGAAAAGAAAAGAAAAAATTTTGAAATCTAGATTTGATATGGTTGAGGTATAAATTTTGAGTTGGGATATATTATTAGTGTGATCGTTTGGTTTTAATTCTTAGTTGATTTGTGACAGAATTGTGAGAAGTAGATTCAGATTTAGATATTGTTGAGAAAAGATAAATTTTTGTTGTAATCGGAAAATGAAAATATATATTATGTATTATGAAACTTGGAAGGCATATGAAGGCAGCGGAAGCGATGGTGGAACAAGTGGGAAAATTTTGTTGGAGGAATATGGCGGATTAAGATGGAGAAGGCAGTTGAAAGCAGGTGTGACAGCTGGTAACATTGGTGACAGCTGATGACGTGGCGCCATGGATGCACGAGACTAATTTTTCGGGGGAGTGTTGTTTTTGAAAACTTAGTTTCGTGCGTACGGAGCGTTTCGTGCGTACGCGATGTTTCGTGCGTACGCATTTACGCGATATATTGTGGAGGTTCGAAAGAATTTATGGATTGGGGAATTAAATGTACACGTAAATTAATGAAGTAATTGAGTGGCGCGAAATGTGAGAGGAAATGGACGGCGGATCGCGAAGCAATCCGACGTGAGATAATCGACGAAGATAAAATGGTACGTCGCACGTAAAGTTCATAATGCGACACGTGGGATATATAAAAAGGACGCCGCCGGTACATAGAATCTTTTTGGGGACAGGTGTACTTATTTTTGGCAGGCGCATTTATGACGAGGAACAAAATTGCGGTACGGACAATTTTGGATGGTTTGACGAGGTTTCGACAAGTGGATTTTTATGACCACGCGGCGCGACATCAAGGGTGCCGATTAAGAGTGACGGACGGCGGATATAGGCCGCCGTTATTTTTTCAAGTAGTGGTGACGCGAAATCGCGTCAATCACACGATGTTTATTTTGGACGTCCCGGATTCTTTGACGAAAATCAAGGAGTTTCGCTGAGTGACTCAGCATGACTCAGCATGACTCAGCATACGATTCTATGAGATTGCGTGTACTTGAAAATATTTGGAACAACAATGCTTTGTCTTATTTGTATTATTAAATTAGTGCTGATTATGACATTTATATTTAAGTGGTTAATTAGGGTTTCGACACTTTAATTTATGTGTCGCATTTGCAGACAAGTGTACGCTTACGATTGCTTGACTCTCAGGTGTTCGCTTACGATTAATTTGATTTAGTGACAGTTACATAATTTACGTTGGTTATTTTGACACTTAGTGATTTGTTAACAGCTCACAAGTGTATATATAGATTTGAGCTTCATTAGGAAAATAATCAATGCTGGTTAGTAAAGTGGGGACCGAAGATGTAGACTTTTAGGGTTGTCGATTAGGTCATGCACTTTGAATGATATAATGATTATACTCTGATTATACTCTTGTTTATGTGTGATGCATTTGTGTGTTATTATTTATTTATGTTTTTATATATGTTTGATATGCATTGTTTATGCATTTGTCCTAGGGTTTGTTTATGTCGATTATTCCATCAAACCTTAGATGTTGTCATAGGGTTTATTTATGTTGATTATTCCATGAAACCCTAAATGTTGTTTGTTGCGTCTGTGTACGCATATGGAGGATGCATTTCATATGATTGTTCGTCGACCTATTTTTGCTTAGCTTTTTGCATGATAGTTTGGGTCGCTTCTGCGGTCTATTTTAGACCAAAGAACAACAGTATGTACTTCAGTTTGTCATTTTTACAAAGCAGTTTACAAATTAGAGTACATGATAAATTAGTATCATGGTGTACCCGAAAAAACACAATTTACCGTAAAGTACGCTAATTGTTTCATTACGCTATATTTTTTATTACGCTAATAGAGATTCACGGTGTACCTGTTCACAAGACATTTCCTATCGAAATTTTGGAACGCTGAAAGAAAGAAAGAGATGACTTGTGTGAGGTGTCCGCTTGGTCCTTTGCCGTTTTTTTTTTCGGGCGACCCGAGGTTGTTTTTTTGCTCATGTTCTAAGTTCCTCCGGGGTTATTTTCGGTCTGTACACACGCTTGCGTGGCAATACAATTTGATTTGGAAAGCGTCGTACATATCATGTCCGCAAAGCGTTTTCTTTTTCGTACGACAAGTGGTGAATATCACGACACGCTGGTTGATGTAGGCTAGCGTCACGTGCCAATTCACGGCTGACAAAAAAAAGTACCATTTCCATACCATACCGTTTTCCCATTTTTCAAGTGTGAACCACGCATATATTTTGCAACAGTTGCGTGGTTCACACTTGAAAAAGGGGAAAAGAATGTCATATATTTTGGGATCCGTACGCCAAATTTCATAAAATGACAATAAATGCGACGGTGACGGTTGGGGCGGTAGGTTTCGACCGTTTTGGAGCGTAGCGCTGGACAAAAGATGCAGTTTTATGCGTCAAAACTCGACAGTTGCGCATAGCAAACGCCATCTACCGTCCGCCATCGAACATCATGTTCGAAATACATTTTTTGTTTTTTAAGAATTACGAAAACGAAGCGCACGGACGTGAACCGTACACTAATTCATTCCCTCTCAAACTTATGAACAAACTAGAGGACCAATCAGATTAGAGAACATGTAATGTCAGAAAAAAAGGGTTACATACGCATATCTCGTAATAGTAAAGTGCTTAATCTACATATTTAGTTTTACTATCCTTTGTAGTCTGCATAATTAGGATTATTATTAGGATTGGTACAGTTATTAGTAATTTAGAATTAGTAATAGTACAGTTATTAGCTGCATGATTAGTATTAGTCAGTTATTAGTCTTTATAATTATTATTAGAACAGTTGTTAATATGTTTATTTAGTATTAGTACAGTGCTTAATCTATATATTTAGTATTAGGACAGTGCTTAATCTGTATATTTAGTATTACTACCCTTTGCAGTCTGTATAATTAGGATTATTTTTAGGCTTAGTACAGTTATTATAAATGAAGAATTAATATTAGGACAATTATTAGTAAGTATAATCAGTATTAGTACAGTTATAAGTATTTATAATAAGTATTAGTACAGTTATTAGTCTTTATACCTAATATGTATACTTAATATGAGTCTAGTTATGAGTTTGTCTAATCAGTATTGGTATACTTATTAGTCGGTGTAATTAGGATTCATATAGTTATTGGTCAGCATAGTTATTGTTAATACAGTTATTAGTAATGTTTAATTAGTATTAGGATAGTTATTAGCAATGTATCTTTTGTATGAGTATTAATACTAATTATTTAATACCTTTAATAACACTAATTATACAAACTAATAACTCGAAAAATGCCTATTATACAAAATGTACTAATATTAATTGCAGGAACCAATAATGTGCTAATATTAATCATACAAACAAAAAACTGATATGATATTAATTGTAGAGAGTTATCTGTACTAATAACTGTGCTAGCACTACTTATACATACTAAAAAGTACAGTGATAGAATTATTGCAGAGAGTTATATGTACTAATAACTGTGCTACCACTAATTATACATACTAAAAACTATAGTGATAAAACTAAAGTGATAAAAATTGTACAGACTAATAACTGTACTATTACTAAAATACAGACTAAATATTGTGTTATCAATAATTATACAAACATATAGATGTATTTGTTGTCCATAGCCTATTTCAGCCATGGATTACTCACGGAAACACCCATAGACTACCTCAAAAACAGCTATGTTTCAAACAACACATATTAATCCACAATAAACAGAAGCACCTCAAACTGCACAAATATGCATTATACCGTATACACTGTAAACTCCCAAAGTTACAGCTAAATATTCCAAGGCATATAGAAGATATAAGCTCCAGAGTTTCCCAAAAATAGCTGACAGCTTCACAAACTAACCACTTAGACTGTTCATGGAATCTTACAAAGATACTGGAATACAATGAAACTTCACACACATATATATATTCTATATCATAGAATAACTCCACAAAGTTTCACATAAAAGAACCTAACATAGTGATCACACGAACAGGTCAAAGATGCATAAAACAGTTTGTCATTGCTTTGATAAACTTGACTGCTATAACAAAGTATTCTAAGTCCTACAAGTTATACTCCGAGAGTTCACTACTGAATGTACGGAGTTATATCAGCCGTACTCTATCTAATCTAATGTGAGTATTGTTGTCCATAGCCTATTTCAGCCATTGATTACTCTTAGAAGCCACACAGACTACCCCTCAAACAGCTGTATTTCAGACAGCACAGATTACTCCACTATTAATAGAATCACCTCAAACTTCACCAATAAACAGTATGCCATAAACACTGTAATATCCCAAAGTAACAGCTAAATCCTCCAAGGCATCTAGAAGATATAAGCTCGAGAGTTTCACAAAAGCAGCTGACAGCTTCACAAACTAACCACATTGACTACTCACATAATCTTACACAGATATTGGAATACAATGAAACTTCACACACATATATATTATATATCACTGAATACCTCCACAAAGTTTCACATGAAAGCACCCAACAGAGTGATCACACCAACAGGTCAAAGATGCAAAAAACAGTCTACCATTGCTTTGATAAACTTGACTGCGATACTCAAAATATTCTAAGTCCTACAAGTTATACTCAGAGAGTTCACTACTGGATGAACAGAGGCATACTAGCCGTACGGTATCTACCATCTACTTAAACTATTGTAAGTATACCCGAATAGTTTGAGGTATGTCAGACCGAACAAATCTACACTAATAATTAATTAGCAAAAAGACAGACCTATGTTGTACATAATATTTACACCGACATCTCCACAATCTTCGTACGTCAAAAACTAAGCTACCACTAAGTAAATATCATTACTCACAATCTATACTAGTCATATTATTCGTAGCTGCGTCACCTGTTTTATCCGTGCGGATCGTATCAGTATAACCGCAACTGCGTTGACTCGTCTGCGTCGCAGCTGCTCCGTACCGGCGGCGCATATTCATCCAAAATAACCGCAGTTGCGTTGTCTTGTTTGCGTCGCAACTGCGCTATACCGGCGGTGCCTGTTTCAACATTTCGTGTATTCCACATCGGATCACTTCGCGATCCGCCGTCCTTTTGTCAATGCTTGTACCCGCCACTTAGTGAGTCTTTTACATCACTTAAATTATATTCGTTCGTTGGCTCCCCCACTCCATAAATCCATTCGAATCTCCACATTAAATTCCATAGCGCACAAACTGTCGCGTACGCACGAAACAAACTTTTCAAAACAACACTCCCCCGAAAATTTAGTTTCGTGCACCTATAAAAATATTCATCGTATGTTGCTACGCTCTGCTAGTTCGACATCGCAGCGTAGTATGAATACAAAGTGCAGCGTGTACTGCTCTGCTGCTACGGTGCGCTAGTTCTACATCGCAGCTCTAGCAACTGCTCCTTTCACTCTTAACTTCCTCCTCATAGCCTCATCTACTGAGAACTAAAGCTTTCAATTTCAACACTCCCCTAAAGCTTTAGACTCAGTAGTCCATGCAGATATTTCTACCCTAATGGAAATACAAACAAACTGAGGAATGTGGAATATTCAGAGATTAAAAATTCTCTATCAACCTCCACTACTAATGATTCAAAAAAGATAGCCAAAACAATACATCACCACTGTTTTGTTGAAGTCGTCACGTCCCATTTGTCTTGCTAAAATCCACCACCTTGCAAAATTTGTCTTGTAACAGCTCCCCGTAAGTCATAAAAGTGAAATTGTCACTTTCACTAACGTTATAACACCACTTTTTCCGCTGCGTTGCTTCATTCGTTGATGCGTTGCGAAGCGAACTGCTTCCGCTAATTCTCCACTGCCTCTGCTACCTCCTTCAGTTTTCAAAAATACATAAGTAACACTTTTTGTTTCTTTTCAACTTACTCAACAAGAAATAACATTAAATCTAAGATCCTACCAAAAATATTGAATGTCAAAAGGAGCTAAGACATGCATGTAATATAAGTTTTTCCAAAATTAAGATTTCTCTAAATTCACGTTTTCCAGAAAATCATTTCTCCCGCTCTCTTCTCTTAATCACTTTTCGAGCATGCTTTCTTCTACCCTTGATCCATTGAATATTGTATCTTCTCTTTGTTTTCTTCATTATCTTTTGTCATTTCTGAAAATTTTCATTTCTGTCACAATTTTCTACTATTTTAGTGTCAAAAAAATTTTTTTTTTTGTTTTACCTCTATGTTTTTCTTCGTAGATTTGTTATTCCCATTAACTTCATTCATCTCAGAAATTTTAATTTTGATTCTTCTTCTTTTCAGCTGCACTCTTTTCCTCCTATTTTCTTTTCTTATATTTCTTACGTTTGCATTTCTATTACATTTTTCACTCCCACAAACTTCTTTTTTCGATCCAATTTTATGAACAATTTTTCTTTGTTCTTCTCCTAGTTCACCAATTTCCACATCCACCTTATTTCTAGTTTCTGCTTCTAAGTGTCCATCTCTTCCATCGTCATTTTTCCTTACTTCAATAAACTGTTTTGTACTCACCAATCTATTGTCCGGAAAAGGGACAGACATCAAATCCTTTTCTGTCACCTCCTTCTCCTCATTCCGAACAACATAGAAAGTTGGTAGGTAAATAAATTTGTCAACACACTGTGTATGCCTTTTGTCATCGGTTGAGTCTTGTCTCTCACTCACGAAAGAAATTGATTCTCTTTTTGTTGAGGGTCAAACTAGGTTGTTGTCCCATCTATCTTTGAAATTTCCTGTAACGCATGCACTTTTATATGACGGACATACCCGGAAGGTATGTCCCAAATCATTACAATAAAAGCAATTCTTTTGCCGATCTCCGAACTCACTATTCTTTTTAATTTTCTGAATCTGAGACTTAGATTCCTTTTTATTCCTCTTACTTGATAAAACCTTTATATTAGCCTCTTCATCTAGAATAACACGTCTTGCTACAGCTAAACTCCAATCCCTTTAATCAATTAAATTCAGTCGATCTAAAGCACTCTTATATTCTTTAGGTAGACTTCTCATTAATAATATAGCTTGTTGGGCATCTGTAAAGTTTCCTCCTGCCAAATCATTTTCTGCAAAAATTACTTGTAAGTCAATACAATGTTTCTCCATACCACCTCCTACATACTTAGATTCAACTATTTCGGTAACATTGCTAAGCCAATGATATAAAGAAGTCTTTGCATACATACATTCTAAGCACTTCCATAATTCATATGCCTTTTTAAAACTTAAGTATGACATTACCAAATCCTCATTCAAGGAGTTCTTGATAACCTTTAGACACACATGATTTTTCCTTTTCCATCCAGTTGATGTTTCGGCCAATGTACCATCCACCACATCCATTAGCTCCATCATCTCGAAGTAGCTCTCGAGTGCATCCTTCCAATAGTGATATTTTATCCATCAAATATGAGTAGCCATGGGTGTGGGCCCATAACCTGTTGTCCATAGCCTATTTCAACCATTGATTACTTTTGAAAGCCCCACAGACTACCCCTCAAACATATGTATTTCAGACAGCACAGATTACTCCACTATTAACAGAATCACCTCAAACTTCACCAATAAGCAATATACTATAAACACTGTAATACCCCAGAGTTACAGCTAAATCCTCAAAGGCATCTAGAAGATATAAGCTCCAGAGTTTCACAAAAACAGTTGACAGCTTCACAAACTAACCACTTTGACTACTCACATAATCTTACACAGATATTGGAATACAATGAAAATTCACACACATATATATTCTATATCATAAAAAAACTCCACAAAGTTTCACATGAAAGACCTTAACAGAGTTATCACACCAACAGGTCAAAGATGCAAAAAACAGTCTACCATTGCTTTGATAAACTTGACTGCGATACTCAAAATATTCTAAGTCCTACAAGTTATACTCAGAGAGTTCACTACTGGATGAACAGAGGCATACTAGCCGTACGGTATCTACCATCTACTTAAACTATTGTAAGTATACCCGAATAGTTTGAGGTATGTCAGACCGAACAAATCTACACTAATAATTAATTAGCAAAAAGACAGACCTATGTTGTACATAATATTTACACCGACATCTCCACAATCTTCGTACGTCAAAAACTAAGCTACCACTAAGTAAATATCATTACTCACAATCTATAATAGTCATATTATTCGTAGCTGCGTCACCTGTTTTATCCGTGCGGATCGTATCAGTATAACCGCAACTGCGTTGACTCGTCTGCGTCGCAGCTGCTCCGTACCGGCGGCGCATATTCATCCAAAATAACCGCAGTTGCGTTGTCTTGTTTGCGTCGCAACTGCGCTATACCGGCGGTGCATGTTTCAACATTTCGTTTATTCCACATCGGATCACTTCGCGATCCGCCGTCCTTTTGTCAATGCTTGTACCCGCCACTTAGTGAGTCTTTTACATCACTTAAATTATATTCGTCCGTTCGCTCCCCCACTCAATGAATCCATTCGAATATCCACATTAAAAACCATAGCGCACAAGCTGTCGCGTACGCGCGAAACAAACTTTTCAAAACAACAAGTATACCCGAATAGTTCGAGGTATGTCAGACTGAGCAAATCTACACTATTAAACTAATTAGCAAAAAGACAAACCTATGTTGTACAAAATATTTACACCGACATCTCCACAATCTTCGTATATCAAAAACCAAGCTACCACTAAACAACCACTAAATAAATATCATTACTCAAACTCTACACTAATCATATTATCTGCAGCTGCGTCAACTACGTTGTCAACATCGCAGCTGCTCCGTACCGGCGGCGCATATTTATCCAAAATAACCGCAGCTGCGTTGTCATGTCTGCGTCGAAGTTGCGCCGTACCGACACCGCCTATTTTTACATTTTGTTTATTCCACTTCGGATCGCTTCGCGATCTGCCGTCCATTTGTCAATGCTTGTTCACGCCACTAAATGAGTCTTTTACGTCACTTAAATTATATCCGTTCGTTCGCTCCCCCAATCGTGAATCCATTCGAACCTCCATATTAAAGCCAATTAGCCGTTACGCACAAACTCTCTTGTACGCACGAAACTGACTTTTCAAAACAACACTCCCCCGAAAATTTAGTTTCATGCACCCGAAAAATATGCAACGTGTAATGCTATGTTGCTACGCTGCACTAGTTCGACATCGCAGCGCAGTATGAATACAGTTCAGCGTGTACTGCTATGCTGCTACACTGCGCTAGTTTGATATTGCAACGCAGTATGAATACAGTGCAGCGTGTACTGCTATGCTGCTACGCTGCGCTAATTCGACATTGCAGCCCTAGCAGCTGCTCCTTTTCACCCTTAACTTCCTCCTCACAACGTTATCTACTGAGAACTAAAGCTTTCATTTTCAACACTCCCCTAAAGCTTTAGACTCAGTACTCGAAGTTGTCAGCAAATTCTTTCTACTCTAATGGAGGTACATGCAAAAGCAAGGATGTAAAAATAATTAGAGATTGAAGAATCTCTTTCACAACTACCACTACTCATCATGCAAAGACTTAGCAAAAAATAACACATCACCACTGTTTCCGCTGCCTGCTACCATTTCCCAACCTCCGCCATCTTGAAAGATTCGTCCTGTACCAGCTCCCCCTACGTCATTAACGCCAAACTCTTTTTCCTTAATGTTATCCGAATTCCTAGTCGTATTCATTTACTTAGTCATGTTATCAAATTTTGTCGGAAATCTGTCTCCTACACACTTTTATCAAATAGTTGTTGCACATTCTCCCTTGTTACATACTTCCACGCCTTCCCCTTCCTTTGATATATGTTACTGATGTTGCCGCACAAAATTCCATTAAAACTTCTTAAAAGGTCGTTCAAGCCTCCCCATTTTTCTGTCACACATTTTCTCAACGTTGCCGGTTGCGTTCTTCGGTGTGATCGGTTTTGTAACATGTTTCTTCTCCAACTGTTTTTCCTTGTGTTCTTATGACTTCCTGATCTGTTCATAGACTTTGTAATTTTTCCATGGTTTCCCTTCCCATTACCTCTATAAAGTGTAATTTTTCTCACTAATTTTTGGTCTTTTTCCATAGATCTGCCACTTCTTTTAACTGTATTTATATTCAATATATTCATTCTGATTCTCTTTTCAGTTAGCTGCTCTTTCCTTTTCCTAGTATTCTTTCCTAATTTCCATATTCCTCCAAATTTATGACTTTTTCCCCTCTCATGAACTTTCTTCCTTCTCCTCATTTTCTTTTTAGTTTTTGTCAGTTTTTCGTTGAGTTCAATAATTTTTAAATTCACAGTATTTTCCACTTGTGATGTTAATTCCCCATTTTGTGGCAATTCAATCTTTCCTATCTCATCATCTTCTTTTTCCCTTTCTCTAAGTTCTATTTTGATTTTAGTGTCCTCTTTTTCAAAAAAATGTTCTTCTATCAATTTTAAATACACTTCTTTAACTCCCCTTACTTCAGGAATCTCTTCTCCCTCTACATCATTCTCACACACCATTTTATCACAAGAAGAAGGCACACACACCGAGTCCTTTCCACACTCTTCTTTTACTTCAGTGTTTTCAATGATAATAAATTTTCCAGTTTCTTCCGCTTCCATGTGCCCTTCACTTCCTTCGAATTCTGTTATTGTAGTTGCCTCTTCCTTTAGTAAGTTTGTGTCACTCACCAATCTGTCATAGGAAATATTGACAAAAATCGAATCCTTTTCTGTCACTTCTTTCCGAACAACATAGAAGGTCGGTAAGTAAATAAATTCATCAACACATGGTGTATGCATTTTGTCATTGGTCGAGTCTTGTCTCTCACTCACGAAAGCACTTGATTCTCTTCTTGTTGAGGGTCAAACTAGGCTGTTGTCCCATCCATCTTTGAAATTTCTTGTAACACGTGCACTTTTATACGACGGACATACCTTGAAGGTATGTCCCAAATCATTACAATAAAAACAATTCTTCGGCCGATCTCCGAACTCACTATTACCTTTACTTTTCTGAAACTGAGACTTATATTCTTTTATATTCCTTCCACGCGCTAAAACCTTTGTATTAGCTTCTTCATCTAGAACAACTCGTCTAGCTATAGTTAAACTCCAATCCTTTTTATCAATTAAAGTCAATCGATCTAGTGCACTCTTATATTCTTTAGGTAGACTTCTCATTAACAAGATAGCTTGTTGAGCATCTGTAAAGTAACCTCCTGCCAAATCATTTTCTGCAAATAATACTTGTAAGTCACTACAGTGTTTCTCCATACTACCTCCTACATATTTGTGTTCAATTATTTTGGTAATACTGCTAAGCCAATGATATAAAGACGTCTTTGCATACACACAGTCTAAGCTCTTCCATAATTCAGCTGCCCTTTTAAAACTTAGGTATGACATTACCAAATCCTCAGTTAAGGAGTTCGTGATAACCCTTAGACACTCATGATTTTTCCTTTTCCATCCATTTGATATTTCGGTCAAGGTACCGTCCACCACATCCATTAGCTCCATCATCTCGAAGTAGCTCTCGAGCGCACACTTCCAGTAGTGATATTTTGATCCATCAAATATAGGTAGCCATGGGTGTGGGCCCATAACCTGTTGTCCATAGCCTATTTCAGCCATGGATTACTCACGGAAACACCCATTGACTACCTCAAAAACAGCTATGTTTCAGACAACACAGATTACTCCACAATAAATAGAATCACCTCAAACTGCACCAATGTGCAGTATACCGTATACACTGTAAACTCCCAAAGTTACAGCTAAATCCACCAAGGCATGTAGAAGATATAAGCTCCAGAGTTTCCCAAATATAGTTGACAGCTTCATAAACTAACCACTTAGACTGTTCACAGAATCTTACAAAGATACTGGAATACAATGAAACTTCACACACATATAGATTCTATATCATATAATAACTCCACAAAGTTTCACATGAAAAAACGTAACAGATTGATCACACCAACAGGTCAAAGATGCAGAAAACAGTTTGCCATTGCTTTGATAAACTTGACTGCGATAACAAAGTATTCTAAGTCCTACAAGTTATACTCAGAGAGTTCACTACTGAATGTACGGAGGCATATCAGCCGTACTCTATCTAATCTAATGTGAGAATACCCGAATAGTTCGAGGTATGTCAGACTGAGCAAATCTACACTAATAAACTAATTTGAAAAAAGACAAACCTATGTTGTAGATAATATTTACACCGACATCTCCACAATCTTCGTATATCAAAAACCAAGCTACCACTAAGCAACCACTAAACAAATATCATTACTCAAACTCTACACTAATCATATTATCTGCAGCTGCGTCAGCTGCGTTGTCAACATCGCAGCTGCTCCGTACCGGCGGCGCATATTTATCCAAAATAACCGCAGCTGCGTTGTCATGTCTGCGTCGAAGTTGCGCCGTACCGGCGGCGCCTATTTTTACATTTCGTTTATTCCACTTCGGATCGCTTCGCGATCCGCCGTCCATTTGTCAATGCTTATTCACGCCACTAAATGAGTCTTTTACGTCACTTAAATTATATCCGTTCGTTCGCTCCCCCAATCGTGAATCCATTCGAACCTCCATATTAAATTCAATTAGCCGTTACGCACAAACTGTCTTGTACGCACAAAACTGACTTTTCAAAACAACAGTATTAATACCAATTATACATTACTCAAACTTGGACTACTACCAATTTTGCATTATTAATAATTGTACTAACACTAATTATACACACTAATAACTGTACTAACACTAATTATTTATTCGAATAATTTATTTGAATAACTGTACTACACTAATTGTAAAAACTAGAAATTGTACTAATATTAATTATATATACTAATAAGCGTACCAGTACTAGTTATACATACAAATAATTGTGCTAGTACTTATTACACAAACTAATTACTGTACTAATACTGATTCTACATACTAATAACTGTACTTATACTATTTATACTAATTATAGAGACCAAAAACCGAGTTAATACTAATTATACGGACGAATAACTGTAGAAGTAATGATACTCCTGTCCTGATACAAATTATACATAACTAAAAATTGTCCTAATACTAATTATACAGTATTAGAAGTGCACTAATACTAATTATATAGACTAATAACTGTGTTCACGCTAATTATGCAAACTAAAATTTGTTAAGATTAATTATACAAACTAATAACTGTTCTAATACTAATTATACAAACACTAATTATTTAGAGTAATAACTGTGTAAATACAATTCTACAAACTAATAACAATACTAATACTCATTATACGTTACTAATAACTGTAGTAACTCAAATTATACAGACAAATTGTACTAATACCAATAACACAGACGAAAAACTATACCAATACTAATTATACACACTTATAACTGTTCTAATACTAATTTTACAATAACTTTCTTAATCTTTATTTTATACTAAAAACTGAACTGAAACTAAGTTTTTTTTTTCGGGCGCCCGAGGTTTTTTTTTTTGGGCATGTTCTAAGTTCCTCCGGGGTTATTTTCGGTCTGTACAGACGCTTGCGTGGCAGTACAGTTTGATTTTGAAGGCTTCGTACATATCATGTCCGCAAAGCGTTTACTTTTCGTTTGGACAAGTGGCTCATATCACGACACACTAGTTGACGTAAGCTAGCGTCACGTGCCAGTTCACGGCGGACAAAAAAAAGTACCGTTTCCATACCATACCGTTTTCCCCTTTCTCAAGTGTGAACCACGCAAGTGTCTCAAATGTCCATGACGTCGACAATGTCACAAAAAACCAGATGTCTACAACGTTGGAAATAAATAAATGACGTCTACTATGTCACATAATTGTCTATCGTCTTACATCAAGTGACGAGTTTTGTTTTCGGCATAGTTCAAAAGTAGGCGTTTCTATTGTAGGCCTTTGGTCGGCGCCTTTATCGTAAGTTGTGTTATGGGCTTTTTATGTGATCTTCTTAGATCGCTACTTTGATTAGTGACCGTCCGATTGTCCGAATTTGACGGTGTAAATAAAAGTCTTTGGTCCGAATGTTTTAATTGGTCCAATTTTCGGTCCGAATGTTTTAATTGGTCCAATTTTTGGTCCGAATGTTTTAATTGGTTCGAATAGGTCCGAATACAATATGGGTCTTAAGGGTATATTGTATTTTTTGCGTACAATAGGCATATTGTATGGGTGTACTTTCACCTACTTTTGAACTATGGTTTTCGGTTATTGGAACACCCGTAAAACGCGTACGAAGAATTTCCACTACAAAACAAATTTCTCTCGCTAATTTACAGTTGCATGGGCATTAGCCATAGTTCAAAAGTAGGTGAAAGTAGGCCCATATAGTATGCCTATTGTGTGCAAAACATACAATATGCCCTTAAGACCCATATTGTATTGGTCGAAAAATGAAAAAAAAGGTTAAGAGGGTTGAGTTGCACATCGATCGATAGAGAATTAAACGGCATGTCTAAATTTTGAAAAAAAATCGGACAAAAAATATTTTTTCTGTGAATTTTGAGGTGTTTTTTATTTCAACCGTCAGATTTGGGCGATCGGACGGTCGCTGATCAAAGTAGCGATCTTAAGAAGATCACATGAAAAGCCCATAACACAACTTACGATAGGACAATTTGTCATATTAGCGTCTGCAATTTTGAAGGCCACACTAAATAAAGCCTCAAATTGACCAACCAGGTTGCCCGTCCGCGTTTTTTTTCCGGCGGAATGTCATCCTACGCCGCGTCAGTTCGCTAAAAAATTTCGTCAGGTGGCGTGCGCTGTACTATGATCATACGTCATATTCGTACGATCGTACAAGAGTGTCCGCAACTCACACCCATACAATATGCCTACCCTACGCGAGTTTAGTGCCAAGTTTTGTGCGCCTACCAAAGGCCTACCAACTATGGCATTAACCCTAATTCGTATATGCATGTTTTTGTCATACCGTAGTTTCCTTCCACTATTAAAGGTGGGTGCTCATGAGTTAAAGGTTTTTTTTGTCGTTTTTTTGTCCAAAACTGAATGCTGCACCTGGAACATATTTTGCCGTACGAAGAAGTGTAAAACTAAAGTGCAACACAGCACAAAAGTATCCCCCTGGTATTCAACTATCCCCCGGTTACTGGATCGTCAAACTCTGCTGATGTGGCAAACCTGCTCTCATGCCGCGATTTCGCGCTTTGAACCAAAAAGTATGATGCCACGTGGCTCCTGTATCGCGTCGCCAAACTCCCCTTCTACATCGCCAGAAGGATCCCAGGAAGCGCGAAATGCTTCTAAGGAATTTCTGGAAATGGCGGGGACTGGCAAGAGGAGGCGCTCGCAAGAACAAGAAACACGTTGTGACGAGGATCGCGCGTGTCGCACGTGCGGAGGATGTGGCGTCGAAAGAAGTCATGTTGATGCTCATGAAGGGTAAGGAATTTCACGTTGCTTTCAGTTTCTGAGGAACCGTAAACCTAATGTTAACCTAATCGTCAACCTATATGCGTTCTCAATAATTATTTCAAGTCTTAGCACAAATCCTAATTTTTAGCCCTGCTTCTACAGACTACTCCAGCGTTTGTGGTTTTAGCAAAATAAATATTTGGAGTGAAAAATGACTCATTGTCATATGTCATGCTCACTCACCAGCCTATTTGGTATGGATGAGAAGTATACACGGATGTTTAGAATGAGAAACGTGCATAATGCTGACACTTCAGACAAATTCTGTGTCAAAATTACTATGGGTGCTTTCCTTTGGAGGTCAAATGACACAAATCAGACCTAGAATTTTTGCAATTGCAATTTAGTAGAATTGGAAAGATTTTCAGAAGACAGCCGTTCAATTCGAAGTAACCCGTGAAATTTGCCCTCTATTCACTTTCTTTTATTGTTTTTTTTCCAGCAAGCAGTCGTTGCAGGCTTTTTAAGGGAAGCAGCTGCTTCTTTTTCTTAGTTCCAGAATCTGAGATGCACGCTTATTACCTATCATGTTACCCAGCTTAAGTTCTCATTTTGTAGGGCATGATATTATCTTCTGTCCCATAGACCTATTTTGGCTTCTTGTTGGCGGAATACATTCCATGATGGTGACAAGTATTTTTGTCAGCCAAGTTGTCAGCACAGTGCACCACCAATTCCTATGTGTAAAGAGAAAGTTACTGCCTATACAGATTTAATACTATCATACTACACAGCCCCCGTTATTAGCGTTAGTAACACTAATTCACTTTGCGACTTTTCTATGGAAAATCATAAAATAGTATTAACAACACTATTTGAAGGAGTGGGCTACAATCCGCCACGTCTCCTTACACTGAATTAGTATTACACATTCTAATTTCACATTTATACTAATACTTCCTTCACTCTAATAGCGATGGGCGGTGTGGTTTAAGGTCCGGCATTATGCATATATACTATCTGCAATAAGGGTTGATAGCAATATATATATTGTAATCTGTGGTCAAAAAGACAAAAACAAACTGAATCAGTGGTGTTAACACTAAAGGATGTCGGCGATATTGTTGCATAATCGTGTATGTGTGGCATTCCTATTATTTAAGAGATTTTAATCACTCGAGTGAACCATGTCTTCGTAGCTCTAATTCCTTCGCCCTTATCCTCATGTGCGGTAGGTCTCAATGTTGTGTTCTCTTGCGCCTTACACTGCATTGAATTTTATAAACTTTGAGTTATGGGTTTCAATGGGATGGGATGTGAAAGAATGTGATTTGATGGAATGAAGTTCAATGCGATGTGTTGCGGTGTGATGTAGTGCAATGTGATGGAGATGGAGTGGGATATGATGCTGATATTGTGTTGATGGAACGTTGGGGGTGGGATGGGGTGGGCTGAGGTGGGTTGGGGTGGGGTGGGATGGGATGGGATGGGATGGGATGGGATGGGATGGGATGGGATGGTATCGGATGGGATGGGATGGGATATGGTTGGGTTCGAGGCCATGAGATGCAACATGATTGGATGTATAAGATGCGGCGTGATGGGATGGAATGTGATGCGATGCAATGCGACCCTGATGTGATGGGACGTGATAGGATTTGATGTAGAGTTTGTGTGATCGGATGCGATGTGATACATTGCGATACAATATAATGAGGTGTAATGTGACGAGATGCAACAGGATGGGATGGGATGGGATGGGATGTACTGTGATATGATGCAAGGTGGTGGTACGATACGATGTGATACCATGATACGATGTGATAGGATGTGATGGGTTTGGCGCAATGCGTGATGCAATATGATGCGATCTACTGTGATGTTGATGCTCATGTGATGTGATGGATGCTATAGATGCAGTGGGATAAGATGTGATGGGATGTCAATGTGATACTCTGTGATCGCAGTGATGCCAATGTGATGTGTGTTCTGCTCTGTTATATCATGACATCTATGCTACGCCAGCCATTGCTATTAGAGTTAATCACTCTAATTCCAGGTAGTATTTTTATGACCCGAAATCATAAACGTTGTTAATAGCACTATTTAAGTAAGTGGCCCACAAAAAGTCACGATTAAAAATGTACACCAATAAAGTATTAACGCTAATAATCCACCAACTCTATGCGGTGTATTCTATAGGAAGCTATGCCATGTCATGCCATACCATGGTGTGTAGTGCTATGTATATTTTGGAGTTTCGAGATGGCATATACCCACGAACTAACCGTTGTGGCCATATGAAAAACTCTTTTCAAAATAACTTCTTGTTTGTAGAAAGGGACATTTGAATTTGCGCCCAGGATATTCCGTAATGCATCCAATAAACTGCTCATGCTTAATAGAAATGGTGTGGATGAACAGATCTTTTTGGGTTTTTCTTTTCAGATTGTGTAAGAATCAAGCCCCTGGGCATTTTTTTTTTGACTTTCGTAGAATTGGATTTTGGAAATGAATGCATGTTAGTTATTGCATGCAGTCGCCAGTTACAACCACATTTCAGAGTCATTAGTTCAGATGAAGCCGATTGTGCTTAGGTAGCCTTACGTTTTTCAACTGTGTTGGTCTTGTGATGTGTAACTATGATGTAAAATATGACGAATGCTTTGTAGTATCCCTATGCCCGTTAGACTAATGTATTTAGACCAAGATGAGACCGCCTCACAAAAATAGGATACCACGCCAGACCTCATTTTTTTTTTTTTTTTTTTTTATCGTCTTTTTCCAATAGCCTTTTTGCACACAGTAAGCACACCTATTCCATTGATTTTTTATTTATTTTTTTATCTTTTATTTTTTTTCTTTTGTATTGCAAATCCAAATTGAACGAACAGGAGTTCGACCAGAGTTTTTGGTGACCACAACTACAGAAGCATTTCGGATGATACCCGCATGCTATTAATAACCCAGCATGCTCTTCTCGAGAAGACAGGTTTAGCGGCAGCTCTTATTGACTCGATCAATCAAATTCTAGCCTGCAGGTGGGCATTTTTGGATCTTATCAACCTCTCTAGTTTTTTTTGTGAAAATGGGACTTTAAATGTAGGATGGTGTATCTTCAATACTGGAGTGCGATTGTAGTCATTGTTAGCATACCATGTTCGGTAGATAAGATCATTATGATTATCTTCTGATTCTTTCTTGAAAGCCCTATAAATTATTTTTGGTTGTGTCACTTTTGATGTCCATTTCTGACTCCGACATTGAACTAGATCATCTGCTGTTGCGTTATGAAAACTATGAAAACCACCAGGGAATTTCAAAACATTTTGACAGATAGCCGTCAGCCGCGTGTTTTCACAAGGTCCAGTGCTTGATTTAAATAAAAACCAAAACTGCTTTCAAGACAATGTCATTTTGGTGAGGTTAAAGAATTTTGAGACCATAGGTATATTGGTCAATATTGTGGTAACAGTAGTTATTGACATAAAGTTACCCTGATGTGTCGATCTTGACAAGCCACAGATAGGCAACATTACTTGTCATTGTACTTTAAAGAGAGAATGCTGGTCTGCTATTCTGAAGTTCATAAAATATGTGTCTTTAAGGTTAATCCATCACTTAAATGTGGATCATGTGAATGAACATTGAGTATGCTGCAGGACAATATATCACGCCGATTATATAGATTATACATATGAGTATATGTCTCTATATATGTGTATATCATATAATAGCTATCTTGTCATATAATGTCATGTTATGGTATTATGATGTAATGGTAAATCACGATGACAATGATGGTTGAACACTAAGAAAGTAAAACCGGAAAATTGAACTAGGACAAGGTACCTGCACTTGAAAGCATGTAATTCTGTGCTTCCGATGATAGGACTCTCCTAAATGTTCTGTTCTTCTCCCCAGGCGTGATTAGCTGTTGGTGATAATGAAATGATGGCGGAACCTAAATTGTAGGTACTGAATGTTGATCTTTGAACATCAAACATGAAAAAGTCGAATATTAAACCTTGGATAACAAAATAGCACAATGATTGATTTTTAGTTTACATATTACTGTGTCTTAACTCAAAAACAACATTTGTTATGTTCTTTTCTTCAAAGAGTATAAACTTCTGTCATCAAAGTAACTGAATATCAAACATGCAGAGTAAAATGTCCAGCAACATAAATAATTCAGACATGACAGATTAGAAAAGAATCTGATTTTGAGCATAGAATGTTTTAATTTGGATGTGATTTTTCAACTGATTGTTAAGTATTGAATATTTATTTTTATTGCACTAAAATATCCAAGTAATAGAGAATATGTACTTGTAAGTTGACGTAATTTACATTACGCCAATTACAACATCTGCTTAATATGACATATCTGTGCTGTCAAACACACCTATTTATACAACTCAAACGTTTTTCTGTAAATTGGCCTTCATGTAGTCTTTGAATATTGCGTATTTATACGGTTTTAGCCATCTCAATGTTTTGAGGACCCAGAAAACAAACCTTGTTGCAAATGTAGCTGTGACCCATTTTGTACATTTAAGCAAACAGTGATTATTGCATAAATGGCCAAAGTAACTCTATTGACTTCTTGCTGACCAGCTTGTGCCTTCTTCCTTACATCTGAGTATTATGACCTTCAATATTTTAAATAAGAGCTTAGGTATGTGCCGACAAGATAATGGCCACATCCCTTACCACTGTAACTGTGGGCGATGTTGGCAAATTTACAATTGATTTGTCATTTCTATTCCACGGTATGTTGGTACAGTCTTCACATATCGAATGCTCTCCTCTTGAATTATGTTTTGTAGTTATTCCCCTCTAAAAATCATTAAATAGAGTTAGTTCATACATAGACATCAAATGCAAGAAATGTCAAGAACTATTGCAAATGCGTTCGAGTTACAATTTCTCAAAAACGATGGTATTCTATGCATGCAGAGTATATGTACCTTCTATTAAACCCAGATTTATGTAAAACAATGGTTTTACTATTCCCACAAGTGACTCTAAAGTGAAAGAAATCGTTAGCCTCTTTGAAAACCACTGAACTCTCCCAACCCTAACAAATTCCTTTGGTAAACAAGAACTGTTCTATTTTATCTCAACCAGCTCCCTTATCTCAAACAAGCGACTTAGGACATGGTTTGAACATTTTTTGAAGCTCATGTTTTTTGTGGTCTTGAATAATGTCTTGAAAAGATTTGTCTCTCTCATTTTTGGCCCAATTGAGAATTTTCATCTCCCTTTTTTTCTCTCACTATATTATTTTGATTTTAAATTGTGATACCAGTCAAGCTTTACGGAACATGCTGGGCAATCCTTCAAGAGTTCTGGGCTGTACACTTGATTCCTTTGTAACAAAGGAGGATTTACCACATTTCAAGATACGTGTGTCCGTCGTAAGTTTATTTACATGCCTGTAAATATCACATGTCTCCGTGCATGTTTGCATTCATGTTGTTTAAAGGTTTGTATATTTTTTTCACAAGTTTGTATTAGTCACAGATTCTGTACATTTATGGGAAGGTCTATTGAGCTCTTTTAAGTCACAGAGTACAACTTACGCTCAGCTGCTTTCCTGTTTGACACTAAAATTTCATTATCTTTACAAATCCGTCTTTATTTCAACTTTATTAGCCACATGTGATTGTACATTTTTTTGACCTTGTACTTGTACTCGATGTCGTGTTCTCTGACAATGGAAAGTTTAAACCTCTAGAGGTCTCCATAGGCTTTAAAAATGGCATAGTTAGCTGTAGACAATGAAGCTGACAGTTCATGAAAAAGATCCTAAGTAATTGTCACTCCACCTCTTCTGACATATGTCGCATTTTCCATCTTGTAGGAGACATGTGACGGGAATATGTATGGTGATACAAAGCCATTGGGCGAGTGGCGATGGAACCCTAAAAATGGCAGTTCTCCTTTATGGTTGCGGTTAAGAGTTGCTTCTAGAGAAGGAGGACATACACTACTTCTCTTTGATGACGTCAGCCAGATCAAGGCCATGGAGGTGCCTTTCGTCCTCATGCAGACTCTCACTTGCGGAAAAGCTCCTTGATTGCGTCTCTCTCTCTCTCTCTCCCATTTTCACCTGTTTTCCTTCCCCCCTGCCTTCTTCTCTCTCTTACCCATGCCAGCGGCTCTGAGCAATGACAGGTATTCTGAATGATCTCTCTCTCTCTCTCTCTCTCTCTCTCCCTCCCCTCTCTCGCTCTCTCTACATTTGCAGGAGAAAATTATGAAATTGACAGATCGAGTGAATGAACTAGAAACTGTTTTGGAAAGGTGTCCTTTGGGAATTGTTCACTGCAACGCTGATGAGAAACTGACGGTGAACCGAGCTCTCGAGGAAATCGTCGGTTACAAGAGGGAGGAGATTCCATTTTTGCAAGATCTGATCCAAGCTTGTCACGGGGAAAAGGCGGAGGAAGTCAGACACGCTTATGAGGGGAGAAAAAAATTAGGTTTACCGGGGAGTATTAGATGGCATTTAAAACAGAAAGATGGTTCATTGAGGCTTGTGGAGTTTTTTGGGGCTCTCTGTGGAAATGGACCGGTAAGCCTTCAAGCCGATTTTTGTTCCTTCATTGCGTTATTGAACTAAGATGTGAAGTTTAATTGATTTGTGGCACAAGGTGGTTTATGATAGGTCTAAGCCAATGGCGGGAATTAATATCCTTAATGAGTTAAATATTTAGTTTTTATCGGCCATTTGAAAATTACGTCAATCTACTTTTTTCATCACTGACGTGTTCCATACTAATTGAGGCAAACAAAATCTACAAGTTCGTCGTTCCTATGTGTAACGTTGATCCCATTTATGATCCTTAAAATTCGTCATTCAGCACCATTTTTCTCAAATTCCATGGGCCCTTTGTGCAAGGGATATTCCTCTAACATGGTTTTTTTGTTATGTGTGGTTTTCTTGCAGATGTGGGTTTGTCAAGACATCACTGATAAAATGACTGGTGAAGAACGCTATCGTGTGATTTTTGACTTGTCATTAGTGAGTATTCCTAAATTTATAATATTCACAGTCATATTTTGGATAGAAATTCAAGGGTATTGACAATTATTCTCGGATCTCCATTTTTCTTCCTTCTGTATGTCTATATATCTGAGAGCAGTTTTATATCCAGTTTTACTGAAATAGTGTCACAATATTCTTTTCATTCCATTCATCCACTACTTTTCTTCTCTTTACCCACATAAGAAACACCTTGTTTAACTTTTTGTGTAGGAACCGATGATGATACTGAAAAACGCCATATTTGTAGATTGTAACGAAGCTTTTGTGAAAGTTCTTGGAAGTCGGAGCAAAGAAGAACTCCTTGCAATGAATATTTCACCGCTTTCAATTTCCCCGGAGTTTCAGCCAAATGGAAGAAGCTCTTTGGAAATTTTTCGAGAAATGCAAAGCAAAGTACAATGTGGACAGGAGCTTCGGTTCGAATGGATGCACAAGAAACTGGATGGAACCCCACTGCCTTGTCTTGTCTTATTAAAGGTCAGTTAGTGTAAATTGCAACATTTTTTCCTGCTTTTTTTTGTTTGAGTGTGTTTGTTAATGTAGACTTTACCTGCATCTTGGGAGCTGGTGTTCCGTGTTCGGTTGTCGTTGAGCCTGTTCTCTCCTATGTCTACTTTGACCACTAATGTGTTATCATTGGAGAAGTAATCCTGACTTGGAAGTAGTTGAAAAAGATGGATTTATGTGCCCTTGTCCTAGTTCAAGAGCAGATGAGAGAGAGGAGAGTAGGAGAGTGTTTTATGGCGCATGTACTCTTGAGTCGAAGAGGACGATGTTTAACTGTAGTCTCTGAGAATTTGACAAATGTGTTAACAGAACATTATGGCCGGTGAAAATGAGGTATGGCTGGGAGTACTGAGGGACCTAACCGACGCGAAGAAGACAGAAAGAGAGCTAAAAATGGCAAAAGAAGTTGCAGAGAAAGCATCCCAAGCAAAGAGTCGTTTTTTGGCCAACATGAGTCACGAGATACGAACTCCTATGAATGGTAGAAACTCTCCTGCAGTCTTTTTCCTTTAAAACCCTTAAGTTTAAAGGACATATGAGAGCAATTTAGTCAGTGTGGTAGCCTGTTGGTTTTTTTCTTCATTAAGTTGTTTAAAATATTTTCCTTTTGTTTATATTCGTTGTGTCCTTTGAACCAGTTCGGCTCCTTCATCCTTTCCCATTCACCATAATCAGAGTGGACCACATGAAAGCCGAAGGAAGTCTATGATATGGTCGCTTTATTAACGGAAAGGTTGATAGTTGTGAATGCCGAGAAATTTTCTTAGGACTTGCGTTTTTCATTCTCCTCTTTGCTCTGTTTTTTGTCATTTTTCTACGTTTATTGACAATGTTGATGGCATAAAGATTTTCAGGGGTCGTTTGTTTTTTGGTCGTTTAAGGATTTTATACATTCTCTTTCACATTTACATCAAATCTTTACATTTTCAGGTGTGATTGGTGTGGTGGAACTTCTTCTAAACAGTCCTCTAAATTCCGAACAACGTTCATACTTGGAAATTATTCGAACGTCAGGCGATAACCTCTTACGGATTATCTCCGACGTTCTCGATCTTGCAAAAATGGAATCGCAAAGTCTTGCTCTCGAATACCTGGAATTCGATATCCGAGAACACATTCGAGAGGCTTTGGCGCTTCTTCGTGTGGTCGCCCAGGAGAAGGGTTTGAATGTAAGTGGTTGCATTGAGGGGGGGAGGGGAAGAGGAGTTGGAGCTGAAAGGAAACGAGGGGGAGAGGGGCAGGAGACAAGGGAAAGAGGGGAAGTGTGGAAGTGGGGAAGTGGGGAAAAGGGGAAAAGGGGAAAAGGGGAAGAGGGAGAGAGCGGGAGGGCGAGGGATAGACAGAAGAAGAAGGATACAGAACCTTATTGTGACTGAAACCATGTCATGTGATTGACCTTTTGCTATCCTTTTTGTGCCCTGCCAGCTGTCAAGCTCTGTGGAACCCGATGTCCCGGATGTCATCGTCGGCGATTCGCTGCGGTTGCGTCAAGTGATGCTCAATCTCATTTCTAACTCCATCAAGTTCACACACAGGTAACAAATTGGGTTCCACATTGAAAATGATAGTGGTTTTTGGTTTACATTAAAATTAAATATATTATTTTGTTCCGTGAAGTGGAAAAATCAAACTTTGATTCCATATCGAAGTTAAAATGTTTTGTAATGTTCGACTCTTTGTTTGAACTTTTCTATTCCCAGTTTCTATGATATGCGTGTATCGATCAATTGCTTTTCATGCTCGATCAACCCTTAAAATAGTCCGAAGTCTCTACAAGAACTCAAGATTCATCTTGAAAAAACTAAAAGCGTTTTGAGACAAGGAAAAAGTCGTAAAGACATTGTTTTATGATTTCTCGAAAACTCAAAAGGTTTAAAGATCAATCAACAAGATTCTTTGATACTCAGTGCTCCAGGAGAGCTTGAGAGATTGATTGTAAGCCTGAAAGATTGTCGAAATCGACTAAAACCTCTCAAGCTCTGAATTCTGTGTGTTATCGCTGGTTACCTTATTGTTTTTTTTTTTTTTACGGTCTTCCCGCTTTCTGTGTTTCTTAAGCATGCCTAATCATTTGTAAAACTTTGCTGCCAATTGTTCACTGGAATCTTGACATTTGTCCGGACATTTAGGTCTTTGCATTTTAACGAAGAGTGAACTGGGCCTTCTGTATTAACCACTCTAAATGCTACATGTGCAGAGGCTCCATTTCCATTCATGTAGAAGTGTTACATGGAGAAGAAACAAAAGAAGGCCTTGGACAAAGTTGTGATGGAAGATCAGAAATTTCCATAGAACCTGAGAATTTGACGACTCTTCAGTTCTCCATCACAGACACTGGTGTTGGTATCTCAGAAGAAGCGTTGCATCGCCTTTTTGAGGCTTTCACACAAGTGAGTTTCTTGTGTCTCCAAACTTCGAAGTTAGTGGGGCTAAGGCAGGAATTAAAAGCTCAGACTAGCAGTGAATGGTTTTTGTTCCATAACAATTGCTTGCACCAGTGTTTGGAGTCTCCTAGTCTTATCATGATTGTATGGTTTCCGATGTTGAAAGTACTACAATGCTTTCTTTTTTTTGTTGTTGATTCACTCTTGTATTTACTTCATGGATTGAATTGTGACGCACACCGCTGTAGTTCACATATGGACAAGTAGTGAAATGGTTTCACAAAATAGTGCTGATTTGCTTAAGTTCAAGTTATTTTCTGTTGCTACAGGCTGATGCGTCAACAAGTCGTAAATTTGGAGGCACCGGGTGAGTATTGGGACAGCAATTTTTACAAGCTTTTTCCTGAATTATTGGCAGAAGGTGTCAACATTGATGTAAAGGTCAATGTTGGGCAATGTTATTTTTGGTGTGGAAGTGGGTTTGATTATGAACGAGGATGGGAGAGTCGTTTGTGCTGTCGATATAAAGTTGTTTGTGGACATTTATGTCAATGTTGAGGTTAAGGTTAACTTGGATGTTAACATGGATTTTAATTTTTTCCGCGTTTAACTTATATCTAATCGTACATGATTGGCACATGCAGGTTGGGACTCACTATATCAAAGTCCCTTGTGAGACTTATGGGAGGAGATATAACTGTGACCAGTATCCCTGATAAAGGCTCTGCTTTTTGCTTCACCATCCGGGCGGGCGTTCGTCCCAAGCCCAAGTTACCAACACTGCCGCTTAGCAAGAATGCCGCATGTGAAGCAAGCAAATGTTTGGCTTCTCTTAGAGTTCTGGTGGCGGAGGACAACAAAGTGAACCAGATTGTAATAACTCGCATGTTAAAGAATCTTGGAGTACAATGGGAGCTTGTTGAAAATGGCATGAAAGCAGTACAAGCGTGTCGTACAACCAACTACAACATCATCCTTATGGTATGTTAATTCCTGTAGAGCATCGTCCACATGCCTTGTAACTCATTCAAAGCTTTATCGACGAGATGGCTGAGTTTGCCCACAAAAAAAAAATTGTGTGATGCGAAATGACCCACTATTTTATCCTTCTCACTTCTGACCAACATTCTCTTTTTATGGAGTTGCCAAAATCCGTGTGATACTTGTGGAACGGCACTGATAATCATTCCTTCTGTGCCTATTTTTTTAAACAATATAACGAAGGAGTGCGGATTAGTAATGAAAGTTTGAAAACAATCCTGCTCACACAACCCACACCGGTAGAGGTGATTAGTATAGAGTACTGGTGTTGGTGTTTCGTCCATAGATCAACAGTGCGAAAAGTGCAAACGTTATATCTGGTGACCCCGTATTGTATGCGTATCTTGCATGTTTTCCGAGTATAATATGCCTATGATACGGGTTCACCAGATTAAGTATTTGCACCCGTTTTCCGCACTTTTGATCTATGTTTTTGTCCCTCTGGTAGGCGATGCCTGGGAGCTCACATAATAAAATCGAAGCTTGCAGGACTGCCACATGCCGGAAATGGACGGCTTTGAGGCAACGGAGAAAATTCGAAGGCTGCAACCGCCGAGCTCTGATTGGTCGCAGCCTCTGATAGTGGCCCTGACAGCCGGAGCTTTAAGCCATGAAAAGCAGCTTTGTGAGGATGCCGGGATGGATGTGTTTTTGACGAAGCCTGTGAGGCACAGCGACTTGAAAGCCGTCTTTCTGCAAGAGTTGGAAGGAGCGTATGGCAGTCGGAGAATGCCGTCTTGTTTAAATAATGACGTGTGATGGGAAATGGTGTCGTTTGTATCGATAATTGTATCATGAAGCCGCGCTGTTTAGCCACAAAGCAAAAAAATGATTAGGAATAAATTATGGAAATGTACTGACGTGATCACGATGCGCCAGTGCGCAGAAAATGTTATTTTAATTAATTCATGTCAGCAATTGTTTATACGCTGATAAAGGATTAATGATATTGGATTTGAGGCATATTTTTAATCGTTACTATATATTGGGAGAAGGTTCAGGCTTATTCGAGGGACGGTCAACCGGAGAAATGACCGGTATTTGATCAGAAAAGATATAACACAGTAATCCAGGCTAGCAAGTTGTTTCCTCATATGATGGGAAACGGAACAACGTAGTCAGGTTGGAAGAGCTAGAGTGCGAAATTTTAAGTAGGGTTGGTTATGCTAAGTCTGGCTCCAGTTTTGTTTGAATGTGTGCTTTGTTTCGTGCTTTGTCTACTGCGGCCTAAGAAGCTCTGAATGCGGTTAGGGCACACTTACGTGCACACCCGGTGATGTGTTGAGCCGCTATAAAGGCTCAAAACAAAAATAAATGTTGCAGAAAATTGAAGTATTCATTGCTGAATTCACATCTTTGTGACATTTCTTAGTTAATTCTATTTTGGGTTCAAGGGCCTTAGGCCAACAAAATATCAGCGCTAGTATATGTAAATTATTATTATTTTTTGCTCGGTTCTAGCTGATTGCATCAGCTGTTTATTGAAAAACTTTTTTTCCAGTGATGTACAAAACAGAAGTAAAAATAATTTTACTCTCTAGTTGTGCTCCAAACGACATGGGCTACAAGTGTTCCCCCCCATAGTAACCACATTCGTTAGAAGAATATTCGGGTTTGGGGAATGTTCAGCAAAGCCAAAATCCCCACTATTCGGCAGTAGGATTATCCATTTCTAGGTTAAATAAATACATGTATGTATACATAAATAAACAAATAAATAAATAAATAATAATAATTATTATCATAATAATAATACTTATAATAAATAAGGGTGAAGTTCCACTAGGACATTCTGTAATTGTACGGCGAAAATTACAGAATGCTACAATTTGAACGAAGTTCCATTGCGCAAAGTTTGTTATCCACGTGCTCGAAATTGAGTGGTACAACGTAAGTCAATATCGGATATTTCAAATCGTCAATGGTTTTCACACCGACCAAAAATCTTCATTTGCATACCATGTACGTGCGTACCTAGTCATCGTGCAACACAACTTTTGTACTCTTTGCAGACGCCTTGTCAAGTACCACCCTTGTTCTTTCGCGTGACGAATGAGCGTTGCTATAAATAGTGTGACGAATGGGCGCTGACAAAAATAGTGTGACGAAAGTGCGTTCCGAGATTTCGTTTGTATTTTTTGTTGGGTTTTTGAATGCGTATATCGTGTGCGACATTTTTTGATTTCCGTTAGGTGCCAACTTGACACGTATGCTCATTATCCAACGTGTCGCAGCTCAAATTTTTCTGTAATTGGTGATGTACCTCGCGAGGTACATGAGGTACATCACCAATTACTGAAACGCGAGGTACATCACCAATTACAGAAACTTTCGAAGCGAATGTTTCGTGAAAAAATATCCAACGGTCATTATTAACTCCCAGACTTTTGGAGAATATTGGCAAGATTCTCTGTAATGTTGTTTTCCGCATAAAAACAATATAAGAGGTACGGATTAGTACGGAGAGGTCCGAATTTCTGTAAACAACCTCACTTTTCGTCTAATGAAACTTCACCCTAAATCATAAATAAATTAATAATTGTTATTATAATAATATATTTATAATTATAATAAATAAATCATAAATAAATTATAAATAAATTATAAAAACTTAAAAAATATAAACAAAAAAAAGTAAAAAAAAAGGGGGGGGGAAATTACTAGGTCACGTCTTTTTCATTGCACGTAGTATGTGCCAAATGGCAAAACCAGGAAAGAGAAATACTGCATGCCAAAATTTTAATTGGTTGTTATTTGTATTGCATATCGGCAAGAAACTTATCGCGATAAATCCGAGACTGATAGTTATCGGTTATCGAATGGTGAGGGGCCTCGATATATCGCTCCGAGACCAACTAATTTCTTATCGGCGATAACTATAAAAAAATGTAGTACGCTATCTAACAGTACTTTATAACATATTGTATTTATATTATTGAATGTACATAGTGTGGCATGCCACGTATGACAATTTGTTCCGTACTCTGTATAACGGGATCTCAGTACGGACAGCTATCCGTATAGCTGGACGGAGTAAACCGTACAATTATCGTTAGTTACTGGTACTAGTGTTATCGCGATAAAAAACCGATAATATCAGTTTTTTATCGCGATAACACCGGTACCGATATATCGTGCCAATATATGGATTATCAGTAAGCCAAAAATAATGACATATCGGTTATCGGCAAAACCCTACCGATACACAACACAAGTTGTTACATAATATGCCAAATCGCCAAACTCAAAAACGAGTAAGTAAAAATAGAAAAATCAGACTACAGATGAACAGGTTTCATATACCGCAAATTACCGATACTCTTGTCCCAGTTATCGGATCGATTTTGTTGACATCATCGTACCAATTAGCGGAGGGCAGAGGTCGCAAAAGTCAAAATTTTAGATAACCGAAACTGACCGTTTTTTTTTTTTCAAAATCTGAGTACCCGACGCCCGACCGGTTATGTCACGCTCCAAAATTGTTAACCGTTACCCGAAACGCGTTTACGAAAAAAAAAGTTAGCCGAAACTCAATTTAAGTACAATAATGCTGGATAATATTGACAGTACAAAAACTTAAGTTATTTTCGTTTTTTGCTTACCCGACTGTAACCGATTTTTTTTTTTTTCTTCGTGAAATCACCCGCCCTAATCCGCCCGGCCCCCCAAAATTTGGCAACCGAATCCGTTCCAGAACCAACGCAGGCGGTCGGTTAACGGTCAGTTACGGTTTCGGTTAATCGTTTGCGACCTCTCACATATGTCCGCTTAATGTTGACAATTCATTACGACCTACTTCATTGCTTGTCTCAAAGTGCGCATCCAAACTCTTTCAATTACGTGTGCTCATTTAGGCGTGTGAAGTTCTACCGGTTTTGCCAAAACAAGAAAGCACAAGCAAACACAAACTAAGTACATGTTAAGCATTGCCCCTTATTTGAATGACGCGGCTTTATTACTAACAAGATTAATAGTGATTTGATTTGGAAGAAACTTAATTCGAGGACAAGTATCAAGACAAGTGCATTTTTCAACATATGCGATTAATGGGTTCTAATCGGTTTTACAATATGACTACTCATTGGACACTTTTTTTAATGTTCCGATTTTGCTATTAACGATGTTTATTAGTTATTAAGTATAATGTAAAACGCATTGGTTATATACATTCTACTTGAGTGAATATATTGCACAACTCTTCGGCGTTGAGAAGTAAGTCCTAAACATAAACTTTCAACTTGTAAGTTCATTGTAAACTACGATAATGGAAAACCCCGTCATCCGACCTTGATGTATAAGTACATGCAAACAATGAAGTCATGTTTAGTATGCCCTTGACGTCACCGTGGCAAGAAAAAAAACATGCTCCCAACGACATTCGTAAAATTTGATTGGTGGAAATTTAACAATCTGTGGATTTTTTTCTCGCTTTTGTTAATGCAATTTCAAAAAATCAAAAACCAAAAGTCAAACATCGAACATCAAAACAACAAAACATACAAAATCTAAAATACAACGTTCGACATTCACCGATACTCTTGTCCCAGTTATCGGATCGATTTTGTTGACATCATCGTACCAATTAGCGGAGGGCAGAGGTCGCAAAAGTCAAAATTTTAGATAACCGAAACTGACCGTTTTTTTTTTTTCAAAATCTGAGTACCCGACGCCCGACCGGGTTATGTCACGCTCCAAAATTGTTAACCGTTACCCGAAACGCGTTTACGAAAAAACAAGTTAACCGAAACTCGATTTCTCGCGACTACCCGTACCCGCCTGAATAAGTACAAAATTAATGGTACATTTCCCTTATACCTTACCACGATACCAAGAGTACAAAGAGTACAATAATGTTGGATAGTATAGACAGTACAAAACTTTCAATTTTTTTCGTTTTTTGCTTACCCGACCGTAGCCGATTTTTTTTTTTTTTCTTTGAATCAACCGCCCGAATCCGCCCGGCCCCCCAAATTTGGCACCCGAATCCGTTCCGGATCCGACGCGGGCGGTCGGTAAACGGTCGGTTACGGTTTCGGGAACCGTTTGCGGACCTCTGGCGGAGGGGCAGAGGTCGCAAACGGTCAACCGAAACCGTGACCGACCGTTAACCGACCGCCGGCGCCGGATCAGGAACGGATTCGGTTGCCAAATTATGGGGGTCGGGCGGTTACGGTCGGTTGACTCACCAGGAAAAAAAAAACGGTCAGCTACGGTCGGTCAAACAAAAAACCAAAAAAGATTGAAAGTTTTGTACTCTTTTTTTCCAACATTATTGTTTCTTTGTACTTTTGGTATCGTGGAAGAACATGGCATCATGATTAGCGTCGCAAATCTGACACGGTACTGTAGTAAGCTATTTATTTCGCAAATCAAAGGGAACGCGACAAAGCGTCGCAAATCTGACACGATAGTACACTATTCATTTCGAAAATCTTAGGGAACGCGACAAAGCGTCTCAAATCTGACACGGTAGTAAATATTCATTTCGCAAATCTTAGGCAACGCGACTAAGCGTCGCAAATCTGACACAGTACACCGCCAATCGCTATTAGAGTATATAACGCTAATTCAGTGCCCCTAAATTTTGACGCCAAAACGTGAAATAGAATCAATAACGCTATTTGAGGACGTGGACCATAATCTGCCACGTCTCAGGTACTAAATTAAAATCAATAACGCTAAAAAATTTTTGACGCTATTTAATCCTTGACTCTAATAGCGATTGGCGGTGTAGTACACTATCCATTTCGCAAATCTCAGGAACGCGACAAATCGTAGTTATTGGCTTATTCCGTCGTACATTGATTAATTTTGTACTTTTTAGGTTACGGGCGGGCACGGTTAGTCGCGAAAAATCAAGATTCGGTTAATTTTTTTTTCGTAAACGACGGTCGGTTAGCGGTTAACAATTTTGGAGCGTGAGTCAACCGACCGTAACCGCCCGACCCCCAAAATTTGGCAACCGAATCCGTTCCGGATCCGGCGCGGGCGGTCGGTTAACGGTCGGTCACGGTTTCGGTTGACCGTTTGCGACCTCTGCTCTCCACAACTGCCGAAGCAGATCGATTTCAATATCAACCGCCAACCGCGAATTATCGCTACGATACTCTCGTACCAGTTACGGAATTGATTTTCTTCACATGATCGTATCGATTAGCGGACGGGACTGATCGATGCGAAAGCGGAACTCTCCAACTGCCGAAGCAAATCGGTCTTGCACCTTTAGCACGGCAGACATTCATCACAGAAGAATTGCATAGCTTCATTCAAAGCAGCTGTCCAACCATTCCTCGCTTATCTCTCTCCTCGTTTCAATCAAAAATCATTAGTGTTTTTGAGATATTCACTCGATTAATTTCTCCTTTCTTGACCATCAAAGATGGTGTTGGAGGTATGCTTATTTTCAAGACGAGAAAGTGCTATCGTTTCTATCTTCTGTTTGTCTCTTGTGATATTTATCTTCTGTCGTTCTTCTGGTCAACTTTTCTCCGCGCCTTGGTTATTTTTTTTCATTTTTTCTAATTCTTTTGTTTCTTTTCTTTTATTACGTGTTTTCTAATTCGGTCGGTTTTTCGTAGAAGTTATGGCATACTCGACTTGATTCCGCTTTTTTTTTCCATTCTGTCCTATATACCCTGATCCGCAATTTTCACCAATTTTTTTTCCAGATGTGTAAAAGGTAAAATTCACCAAGATATATTTGGAGGTTGCTCTCTGTCTTTTTCTCTTTCGTGTATTCCTCTTGATTTTACTGTACGTTTGAATTCTTCGTCTGCGTGAAATTCAGGCAACAGTTATTTGTGTGGACAATTCAGAATGGATGCGAAATGGAGATTATCCGCCTTCTCGATTCCAAGCACAGGCAGATGCTGTCAACCTTATTTGTGGCGCCAAAACACAAGTAAAGTTTATCTGGACAAAGATTAATTTTAATTTTGAAGATAAAATTAAAGTCCATGTTTTTCTAAGTGTAGTTAGTGAACATTGTAGTTGACTTGAATGTCGGTATTGATGTGATGGTTGTTATAATGCATTTGTTTCATGCATATTCGCTGTTTTATTTTCTGCATTGTGGAAGTCTGTTTTGGTATGTCCATGACAGACAAGAAGATACCCTAAACTTCATTAAGAGTGTGTAAACACCAAAAAATTTGGTCTCGGCAACGTTTATTATCGTTTACGCTCTAGTTTTTTGTTTTTTCTCGTCATGTTCAATGATGGGGGATACTCGTGATTAGTAATGGATCATTTTACTTTTTGATTCATTCTTCTTTTTGATTCATTCTTGAGCTACTTTATTAGCATTGGTAGTCTAACTGCAATTACTGCCTTTCGAATCTTGGTTTGATCGTTTGCACCTTTTGGGTGAGGTGTTTTATTTTCTGCATTGTGGAAGTGTGTTTTGGTTTGTCCATGACAGACAAGAAGATACCCTAAACTTCATTAATAGTGTGTAAACACCAAATTTTTTGGTCTCGGCAACGTTTATTATCGTTTACGCTCTGGTTGTTTGGTTTTTCTCGTCATGTTCATCGATGGGGGATACTCGTGATTAGTAATGGATCATTCTACTTTTTGATTCATTCTTGAGCTACTTTATTAGCATTAGTAGTCTAACTGCAATTACTGCCTTCCGAATCTTGGTTTGATCGTTTGCACCTTTTGGGTGAGGAAATGAATGTTTTATTGCATTTTCATTTTATTCATTTATTTTTCATAGGATGGGTCTGGTTGTCAGTTGTGTCGTCCATATTTTAACCTGTCAATATGACTGTCTACATTATGGACGAATACCTTTTTTTTTCCCCATGTACTGAACATGTGCTGAACAACTTTTCTTTCTCATCTTGTTGTTTTTTATTTGTCTAATTTTTGTTCTGTTTTTGTGTATGTGGTTTTGTTCAACAGTCAAATCCGGAGAACACGGTTGGTGTCCTGACTATGGCTGGAAAAGGAGTTAGGGTTCTGGTCACGCCTACTGCAGACCTTGGCAAGATATTGTCATCAATGCATGGTGTGTTTTTTCTGTCCTTTCCAACGTTTTTTTTTTTTTTGTCTTGTTCCTAAAATTAAGTATTTTTGAATCAAGCTCATGTTTGAGTTGGCAATTTGCAACATTTGAACCAACGAGTTATTTAAAGACGTTGGCTTCTTTGCTCAGTCCCTAGTCCTCATTACTCTTGCATACACTCTAAAATAGATACTATTGCCGCAGTAAAAAATTTGCCCGTTTGCCTGTTTGCCTGTTTGCCTGTTTGCCTGTTTGCCTGTTTGCCTGTTGCCTGTTTTTGATTTAGAGCTACAGGAATAACAAAACGTACAACTGATGTCCAACTTGGGTTAGTTTGGTTATTTGGTGTTGGATAACAGGAGAGGAAACTGGTTTCTTTTATTCGTCAAAAGTTGCATTGAATTTTTGTGCGGGAAAATGTGTTATGCCTGGGCGTTGATCTCTTTTGCCCAGTGGCATTAATTTTTTGTCTGCGCAGCACATTCTTCCTTGTTGATTTATATTGGGGCATTACAGTTGAAAACTGTGAATTTCTATGGCATTGCAACAAGTACCAGAATTTTCCTCTAACTCTTAACAACTGGGCATTGGATGCGTATTGTGCTCAGTAGTGAATGTTTTTGATGTAAGCGTGCCATTGTTGTGATTTTTGTCTACATTATGGAGCGAAAACTGTCACAGACCAGGATGAAAGTCCATGCATTTTATCAGCTGTGAGATTTGACCTTCAGAATATAGGCTAAGTGTAGGATGTGAAACATAGCTTTCGATGGCTCTTGAGTGTATTTTAGTGTCAAGAGTTGTACAAGGCTGCAGCAGCCCCTTGAGGAGTCTCGTGTTTGATGTTATCAGCCATGATATGTTTGTGTGAGTATAGTGGAGAGTGATTGAGTGTTGTTATATTCAGATATTATTCTTCTGAAAGTAGACGTGTTGCTATTCATTTTCACAATTTTCAATGATGTTGTAGTCTTAGTTCAAGTCTTGATGGAGATGTTAGAATTTTGCAACTATGAATTAGTGGCTTCACACGATGCGTCTCAGGTTTCTGTGTCCACCTGGACCTTGAAGGCTGATCTTATAAATGAGTTCTGGTAGAAGAATGGTTGCAGTGTTCAATGTCTTCAAAAGAAACTCCTGTTTATGCCTCATTATTCATGATAAAACATTGGGCATGGTTTTGACGGAGCGGAAGTTCTATGTGCTATGTGCAGGTGTTGAGGTTGCTGGGGAGACAAACCTTGTTTCAGGAGTGCAGGTAGCACAATTGGCTCTTAAACATCGACAGAATAAGAATCAGAGGCAAAGGATTGTGCTTTTTGCCGGAAGGTGAGACGGATAGGCAAATTTCATCCATTCAATTTGGAAAATGTTGCTGGAATGCAGATACATCGTGAATCGTTTCTAAAGTTTCACCGCTGTTTCATCGTTTCGTTTTATTTTCTTTCGTTGCGTTAATAACTCTAATTTGGTGCTGGGTTTTTTGTCCTCTGACCACAAAATAGCTTTAATAACACTTATGCAATACTAATTTGTTTTTTCTTAACGGTAATTTCTGAACGGTTCAAAGCAGCTACGTCATGCGGATCTGAATCAGAGTTAATGACTCTATTATAAACCCCACGTGACTGATTTTTTTACTCTAATAACGATTCATGGTGTGCGGGATTCGAGCTTGTTTTTTTAAAGAATCTCAAAGCAATTTTTTGAACTCCATGAAGGACATTTGTTTGGGCTAAGCATCCATGTGGAATAAAATTGTGCAACAAAAACAGGGATATTAGTGTTAGTATAAGGATGTCAAGATTTGTACTTTTAACCTCATAGAAAGGGGTGTCTAGACAAACGCCAGGATATTTATAGCCGCTTGATGCGGAGGAGGAGGTTGGGATTTCTGTGGTTCTTGGCTGCATGTGTACACTGCAGTGATGCCTCTTGCTATATTTTTTCCAGCTTTCATGTTGACCTCGTTTATCCACAATATCAGTCTGGGAAGGTGTTTTTTATGTCAGGGGCCACGCCTCATGGTATTTTTTTATCCAGATTCCAGGTCCTTCCAACACCAGTTATAATTAGGAAAATATGCACTAGACGAGGTGGGTTATTGAGTTTTTTTTTTTTTTGGGCATCTTCCTGGTCTGGTTTGAATTCCTCCCATTTTTCTGGTTAAGCACACTGATTTGAATCTCTCTTTTAGTCATGGGGTTTGCACTTTGTTTGTTAAGAGATATATTTACCAGAGTGTGGCAGCTCCTCCTGTTTGGGCAAAATTCAATAGAATTACAAAACTGGGTACTTTTGACTTTATGCTTTGATCAATTTTGAGATAACTTGTTTCTGTTGGGGAAGGGCAGAAGTGCAGCTTTTTGTCACTGTCAGCAGGAAATGTAGTCATCATATTGTATCAAATTGACTGAAGCATTGAATAGCAGAAGTCGTTTTAACCATGTTATTGAATAGGAAGAATGAAAATCAAAGGCATGGCTATAATTCTACCTGCAGACCATGGCTTGTGTTCCAAAGGTTCATGGTTTTTATTTTGGTTTTAAACTAGAGTTCCTTATTGATCACGTTTTTTGGATATTCGATAACCGGTTCGTCATAGATGTCAAAATTCATCATCTGTAAATTTCGGTAAAGAAAGCAATAAGTAAATACAAAAAAAAAAAATGATACAGTACAAACAAGTGACAGAAAGCACAGGTTAGGGGCCCCCAAAAACGGCAAAACTGGGGACGGGCAGAAAGGACAAATTGACTGACTGGTAAAATTTGTGCACGTGATTCATGAACAGAGACCTAAATAGTCATCCATCGCCAGCCTCTTGTTACAAAAAATCAGTACTTTTGTGCTAATCTGTACATATCTAATATATCAGACCTTTGAGCCGATAGACATGTACTGTTATTGTTATTACTGATTACCGGTTATGCATTATGATTGATGTGGAACTCTAGTTTGAACAATCCAATTTAGACTGTTTCTTTTTTTTGCTCGACGATTTCACCTTTTCGGTTTGTGCTGCCCTAAAAGCAAACTGAACTGAATTCAGTCGAACCACTTTAACTGCTATATCTCCGCATTGTATTGGAATCCTCACTGGTGGTGGTAATGATGTAGTTATTCACTAGCATAAATTTGAACGCCCATGTTGTCATTTTGAGTGGTCAAGTGTGTTTGATGTACGTGGGTTGTATCCAACGTTTCATCAATCGTTATGACGACTCTTTACGAAGTAATAATGAATTTCTGAAAGTGTTTTAGAGGTTTTCTAAACGTTGGGAAATTCGAGGATTATACATATGGAAACTAAATTGGTGCTTGATTTGTCTGTCTGTATCGCCAATGTGGACAGAAGGTGATGGGTTCCTTGGTCCAAAGAGGCTCATTGTGTTGGCGCTTTTATATTAGATGTCTTTCCAAAGCCAAAGCCCCAGAACTTTCTGCTTCATTTTTCTCTGTTATCATTGTAGTGTTGGAACCACTTCAGAAGGTTCTTTGTGAAGGAGAATGTTTTTTGAATATTGGCTCAAGTTCACGTTTCTCTTTCACTCAAGTTGTTTGTTGGAACTTAATGCATTATTTTTGTTGTTTGTTTGGCTCAGTCCTGTTCAGTCAGACGCTGATACGCTTGTGCGGATTGGGAAGAAGTTGAAAAAAAACAACGTTGCATTGGACGTTGTGAGTTTTGGGGATGAAGATGAGACCAAGTCTGCAAAACTTGAGTCCCTTCTTGGGGCAGTCAACAGCAACGATAACAGCCATTTGGTGCATGTTCCTCCTGGTCCAGCTATTCTTTCAGATGTTCTTTTAAGGTGAGTTGGTTATGCTTCAGGTAATCGACGCTATAGAGCATTAGGAAAGTTGTTTTGTTAAGTAATATATTTTTTGTCATGATGAAGGTTTGGAAAGTTGTGGTTGGGAGCAAGTTTATCACCTTCAATCATTTGCATATGAACCTGAAGAATGAATCATATTTGAAATGGACTTGTAAGTCTTTGATGGTTGTCATAATAAAAAGATTAAGTTCTGGCTATGACCGTGAAAATTGGGTAATGTATGTCTTGTAAAGAATTTCTCCAGAATCTATATACCTGCAAGAACGTGCCTGCCCGACTTGCGTATGATGACCATTTTAACGAGTCATCTCAATAACACATCTTCAAACTTCATCATTCATTTCTTGTTGCTATTTCTTTTGCTGCATTTTGCAGTGCATCGTAACCTCAAACATCAATAACACGTCTTCAAACATTTTCAAACACCTTCAAACAGTTGTTTTCATTTTCTTTTGCTACTGTTTCTTTTTTCTGCAGTTCCCCTATTTTCACTGGCGATGGTGAAGGGGGGAGCGGATTTGCAGCAGCGGCTGCTGCTGGAGCCGCAGCGGCCGCAGCAGCCGGAGGGGCCACCGGAGGCTTCGATTTTGGTGTGGATCCCAATCTTGATCCTGAACTTGCCCTCGCCCTGCGAGTATCCATGGAGGAGGAGAGAGCTCGACAAGAGGCCGCAGCAAAGAGGGCCGCAGAAGAAACAGCAGGAACTTCAAGCAGACAAGGAGAGAACACTACTACCACTGAAACAGTTATGGGGGAAGCAGATGCCTCTGGAACTGCAAGAGAGGTGGATATGACACAAGCAGGTGGAGCACATGGACAAACTGCCTCTGATTCTGTTCCGGGCGCCACTACAGGTGGAGAGGTTAAAGGAGACGACCCCATGGTGAGCATTTTTTTTGTAGTCGGCACTATGATTTCATGATGTTTGCTGGAATAGAAGAGTCCTTGAGAGTGTGCAATATGAACGAAAGAAATTCTTGGCATGTCTTAGTTTGGAACAAATGGATTTTCTCTCGATTGTGTGTTGACGTGTTCACTTATTTCATTCTGAGTATATCTGGTTCATTTCCAGTTGCAGATTGGGACGCTGTTTACCTTAGGATGGAGTGATTCTTTTGAAAGTTGTTCGTGAATCAGAGGGTTTATCTGCTGGAAATTAGCTAACTAGGAGGAGATGTCTTCAGCTTGATGTATAAGATTGACAATATGCTTACTCTCTCAAGGGCAATGTATTTCCATCTCTGGGAAGCTTGGAAAAAAGGGACAGCTCAAGTGGAATAGTGTATTCACTTAGGACCTTGTTGAATTTGTAAAATAAGTCACACTGCCGGAGTATTTTTTTGTTCCTCGCATTTGTGTGGTGGAGAGTGTGTAACATGTCTGTGCTCTGAAAATCGTAAGATCTGGGGATTGCTTTTGTTGAGAACTGCAGGAAGATGAAACTGCTCTGCTCCGGCAAGCTTTAGCCATGTCAATGGGAGACACAAGCGATGGTGGAAATTCTGTCGCTGTAGGAGATTCGACCATGGGCGAGTCAATTGGAGATGATTCCGAGCTTGCTTTAGGTGTGTGTTCTTGGTAGAGCTTGTTCACTGCTTTGCTGAATATGTGGCAGTCCATGCACGTAAGATGCTGAAATACGTTACTGACATATTTGGCCCGCTGATGTGCTTGTGAATTTTCATAGACTAGGGCTATCCCCACTAGGTTTTTGACGGATAAAAGACTAAAATTTGTTCTTTTTTGTATGGTTCTGTTAAGGTTTTTTTGGTGGCACAATACTGCCATTCTTGTTCAGTGGGTTTCTGAGTGCTCAAATTTCTAGCTACTAGACTCACCTCAGAAACATGCCTTGTCACAGAGTCGACTCTGAAATGGCTCAATTCCTAGCTACTACACTGTTGTGAGAAATTTGAGTGAACTGTATGTTCATTGACTCAAAAAGAATACGTTGATGATGTCTCAAACTCTGATTGCTCACAGAGGATATTGCATTCAGGGCAGTACCACGACGTCAATTCGTCTTTTAGTATGGTATTATTACTGATTACTATGTACAGTTACATGGGCGGTTTCCTCGATTTTTCCTATTGCTGCTATTTTTACCGTTTATGCTGTTATGTACTACTGTACAAATTATCCGTTTGACAGAACTGTGTCAATGCACCACGCTGTTCTGCATATGTCATACTTTTTGAATGCAATATGTTTGCTTCAGTCTTTAGGACACAGATCTTTTGTTTGTGAAATCATTAGGGTGGTCCTTAAATTGGGGCCTTGTAAGGTGCTGGATGTTTGGTCAGGTAAGTGTTGTCATGGGAATGATGCTGTATCGCCTTTTGGTCTGGATGGTTGGTGGATCTAAACAAATAGAATGCAGTATATGAGCACTTGAGTGCTGAATCAGTGATGTATTTTAGGCTTTGAACTGCATCTCCTTCGTATTCTCTGGGTTGAGTTGTTGTTATTCTGGTAACAGTGCATCCCTATGTAGGTTTTTAGAATTCTGGTTAGCCGTTTTGTTTCTGGCACTTGAGTGTTCAATTCTGACTGAATATCTGTATTTCAGGAGGCCAAGCTACTGCATTTTTTTCCCTTCAGAAAATATATCTGAGTAATTTTTTTTTCATTCTGATCAGTTAAATGCTTTAGTAATTTTGGTGTCTTTGTTCCAAACCATCTTTTGGGTAGTCTCTGTACTAATTGATGACCAGGACCAATTGCAGTTAACCAGATGCAGTAATCCTCCTTTTGCTGGCAGGGATTCGTTTGTTTATAAGCTCAGCTCGCTTCCACGTGACAACAGTGTTTTTGTATTATCACTGGTTGAGTTATTGAGGCTTACTTTATCAGCTCCTTTTCTGAAGATAACTATCTGGCCCTGTGTCTGGTTTATGCAGCATTGCAGATGTCCATGCAGCAGGCTGAAAAAGCAACTATGGGCGAATCTCGAGATCTGGACTTGGGAAATGTGTTAGGAGACGCCAGTTTTGTGACTTCTGTCCTTGCTTCGGTAAACACTTCCACCCCTTCTTTTGTACATGTCTACTTGCGGTGTGGTTCACTTCGGTTGGATTTTTTCGCTTGGTGGTTTTTTAAACCAAAACCATATGTAGGTTTTTTAAAACAAACTGTCTATGGGCCAAAAAATTTAACGGGATTGTTTTTAGGCAGGTGAGCTGTTTGGCATACAACCATGCCATGTATTGACTGACCTGAATCAGTATGGCATGTGGTCTTTACTGGATTGTGGAAATGACGAGCAGCTGATCTTGTTTAAAGATTTTGATTGGAATCAATCGGTTCATAGTTCATAATGACTCAACTAACTGACCTGGATTGTTTAGAGATAATGAAGTGGAAAGGATAAAGGCCATACTGGTGGCCCGGTTCGGTTCAAACGAGGCTGGGGCATCTATGTGTTTCCTATGTTAAGGGAGGAGAAGACATGTGGGATTTAAGTACGAACTAGCAGAAGATGAAGATGTCATTGGGATAAAGAATTAATGTGGAGCAAGGGAGTTCTGAGCATGTCCAAGAGAAGAAGGATGATTGTCATTGCAGACCATGAAAAAATAATACCGGTATCGGATCGATTTGAAGCGTCTGTGTTTGCCAAGTCTAACCAACAACACCTTTGTTTTCTTTCCGGAAAATTTCTGAATATGCTTAAAATTTGTGAATATTTGTGACATATCGGCAGTTGCCAGGTGTCAATCCTGATGACCCATCCGTGCGAGATGTATTAGCATCCCTTGCGAATCCAACTCCTCCTAAAGAGTCAAAGGTGAGATAGAGTTTCCAAAAGTGAAGTCCTATTGTTTTCTTTCATAATTTTTGCACCCTGTAGTGATGCTTATGTATGACCTGTAGTTTGAGGGATGTTACTCACTCATGCAGATAGGACAAACAGCAGAAGTGTCTGAATCTCGCTGTAATTTTGTCTGCATGCCCTTTCTGGAAAGTCATGTGATTGCTGTCATCCTTTTTGAACAACGGTTATTTTTTTTTTGCTGCTATTTTTTTATTGTCGGTCTTACTTTAAGCTTTTCCATCCCAAGTACATAATGTTGGTTGCTGGTTTTAGTCGGCCAAGCTCAAGATCTCACAAAGACCTGAATTGATTTACAAGAATAGTGCAACCATGTATGCACTCATATTTCTGTACTTATCTGGATGTCTTTCAAGTTAAAACTGACAAAAACAGTTGAAACTGCTCTATATTTGAGAACGTTAAACTGGCAGAAATGGTTCCGACTTGAACGTTGAAATTGTATTATGCTTTGACATAGAACTGTTTGCACGTTTTTTGGTTTTTTTTTTTTTATCGGAATGAACTTTGGAATGAATGGAACACCTGGAACTTTAGGTTTCAGACTTAAATTATACTTGATCTTAGACTCTTTTATTGGTGTGCAGGAGGATGGAGGGGAAAATGAGGAAAAGCCTTGACAAGAGAGGGCAGGTGTATATGCGTTTTATATGCTGCGAATTAGGATTTTAGAGCTTTATCATAATTTCTTGTGAGAGGTATCCGTCCAATGAGACTCTGGAGTTGTTGGAAACGGGAGAGGATGATTAAGTCGGATTGATACGTTGCCCTATGCTGCAGTATGACCTTGTAAAGACAGAAAATTTACCTCGAATTGTTTGGGTTGTTTCGTTCAGATAGGTGATCGCTGATTCTTTTTCTTGCCATTGCTTTGCAATATTGAGTGAGTCGAAGGTACATTTGATGTATGGATAGACGATTGGAAGACAAACGTATTCGATTGTAAGGATTCACGAGTTGTATGTTGTGGATGATGGTATAGTGGATTCACGGAGTAGCGTTAAAGTGTCGGGCTTTTAGTGTACTAATGTCTATTTTGAAGGTATTGAACAACCTTCTAAGTTTTGATGATGTTGCAGTCAGTAGGTCATGCATGCACCGAGGAAATTTTGTTAAGATCGTTGGTGTCTGAACTTTTTCTCGGGAAAAAGGTTCTTTGTACATATCTGACAGGAGAAAGGTCTCACATTCGGTAAAATTCATGAAATTAGAATTAGAGAAAAAAAATAAAAAATATCCGGGGTCCCATTCATTGATCGTGCATGCCTGTGAAAGCATTTCCCACTTTTCACTGAAGCCTCTTGTGCACCTGATTCCCTCCGGTTATGTACTTCTTGGCATAGATTTCAGGAAATTGGACAAAACCAACCAGCTGTTTCAGGGGCCACTCTGGTGAAAATGTGCTTTGCTGCTACATCCGATTGATAAAATCATGATAACCGAGTGAAATGAATTCTGTAACTATTACATTCTATGCTGTATTGTAGATTTTCTGTCTACTGTCCATTGAGTGTCAGTAGGAAGTCACGGAATAACATTTACAAATGTATTGTCGGTCAATTTCCTAGTGCATACTAACTTGACATTTGCACGCTGATTGCATTCCTGGGTACAATAATTTTGCCGTTTGTAAGACCAATATCAACCGTCCGATGCTCTCTCTGGACTGTCAAAAACTAGGTAATTTTAAACAGCTGTACATTTTCCGAGAGGCTCAGCTGAGTTGGATTAGCCTTTTCAGTTTTATAGCGGAGACAATTTTTCACTGGGCTGTTTCTTATGACTAATTAATGACAGGTTGTAATTGTTGGCCTCTGTCCATTGGCCTGAAGTTCTAAAGGGGTGTCCCCATGTATTAAAGTATCGACTTTTTTTTGTCGTTTTGCCACAAAATTCAGTCCCGAACGAGAAAAACTTTAGCCATACGAAAAAATCACTTTTACCACAGTACAGTGTACGTCAATTCGATACTTTGAATGTACTCCATATTTGTCGTCTTGTGAACTCATTTTGGCGTTTTCCTCGTTACGACACCCGGGCAAGAGAATCCAGCTCATCAAAAAACTTTATCAAAAATTAACTCGCGAGGTGATTTTAGTTAAAGATTCACCTAAACAACGTATGACAAACGATCCACGCACGCGCCACGCAAGTGGAGAATTTTAGGACGAGGGAGAGTACTCGCTTTTTTTCTCCATGCCCGTCACGCGCATGTACAGAAAAAATTTGCAGGGGTCCACATTCATTCACGGATCCTTGGCAGAATTTTACGCCGTCAACGCCTCTCCCCTCTCACTCTCACACTATCGCTTTTATCTCACGCTTTTCAGAATGAGACACGACAATATTGGTATAAAATGAAAGATCTTTGAAAAATAATTATTTTGACAATTTTTATGTATATTTTTATGGCAAGTCGAGTGAGAAAAGTCGAAAAAACGAAATTGGGAAACCATGATGAAAAGTTCTTGAATCAGTGACGTCGATGTTGTCACAAGTGAGCATGACGTCACAATGTCACAAAACCCTAAACATCTACAATGTCACAAAAAACTAAACCTCTACAATCATCGCTCTTTTTGTAGACGTCACCAATGGTCGGAAGTTTCGTAGTCGTCTTCAACCGTCACAAGTTGTACCCACGGCTACAACCGTCACATTCCAAAGTTCCGATTTCATTTTCGCACATTGGGACGCTCTTCATAGTACGGAGAATCCTCACTAAACTCCGAAATACTTCTTCAAAGTATCGATTACATGGGGACGCCCCCTAACAATCAGCGATGTCCATGCAGTAATCGAGTCTTTCAAAAAAACAAAAGCATAGCCGAATTGATACCTGTACTTTGATTTATAAACGAAAGAGATTTGTTTATTTGTTGGCCTAGTACTTGTTGGTTACCTCATTATCGGCGTCAAATTCCCATCAAAGTTATTGGCTGCCTACTTCTTGAGTTAACGCCAATGGTCATGGAAGGTCAATTGCCAACAGAACTGAGCCAATGTAAAGATCATCCTAAAACCATATCACTGTAGGGTATATAGTCAGTCCTATGGGGTATTAAAAACTAAGATGTAACATCGGTTTGTCCCCATTTTAACGTGAAAAAAATAAAATGAACACATGAAAACGGTAAAAGTAATGAAGTACAAAGGACAACTTAAACAAGTGGCATTGAACGGTCCTAAGGGATTGAAAAAACCAAGGGAGTTTTTTCATTAAAACCGAGAGTCTTCGGTTTCGGTGTCCCAATGCAGCAGTTAGTGTTAAAAATCAAATGAAATAGAGCTCGATACGTGACGATATTGTTATATCGCTAAGTTTAATTCGCGATATTAGTTGTAGAAAAAGTACGAGATTTCGGACCACATGGAATATATCACATGTACGAAGACTAATGATTGGAAGGATTCCACGAACTGTACGGACCTATCTTAGACATCCGGATGTCGACATCGACATTCATGCGATGAATGGCGGTCGCTGGATCTATAGTGTCGAGATATCGGTTATCGAGACCCTTAAAAAAAGTACACATCGACTATGGGCAAAACCCCTTCGATATGCGACACTACAAAACGTTACAGTACTATACACCGCCAATCGCTATTAGCGTAGAAGTTTCTTTAGCGTATATGAATAATTACCGTGGTTTACGCTAATTAAGAATTTGAAATTTTTGAAAAAAAACATACATTCTAAGGGTGAGGTTCCATTAGACGAAAAGCGAGGTCGTTTACAGAAATTCGGACCTCTCCGTACTACGACGTACCTCTTATTTTGTTTTTATCCGAAAAATAATATTACAAAGAATCTTGCCAATACTCTCCAAAATTCTGGGAGTTAACAATGGCCGTTGGATGCCTTTTCGCGAGGCATTCACTTCGAAAGTTTCTGTAATTGGTGATGTACCTCGCGAGGTACATCACCAATAACATAAAATTCTGAGCCGCGACACGCTGGACAATGAGTATACGTGTCAAGATTTCAACCAACGGAAATCAAAAAAAATCGCACACGATATACGCATTCAAAAATCAACAGAAAATGCAAACGAAATCCCGTAACGCACTTTTGTCATGCTATTTTTGTAAGCGTCCATTTGTCACACTATTTCCAGTAGCGCTCATTCGTCACGAGTAAAAACAGGAACCCTAAAAAAATGAGGTGGTACCTGACAAGGCGTCTGCAAAGAGTACGAAAGTTGTGTTGTACGATGACTTGGTCGGCACGTACATGGTACGCAAATGAAGATTTTTGGTCGGTGTGATAATTATTGACGATTTGCAATATCAAATCTGTAGCTACGTGGCACCACTCTTTTGCTAACACATGGATTACAGACTGCGCAATGGAACTTCGTTCAAATTGTAGCATTCTGTAATGTTGGTCGTACAATTACAGTGTCCTAATGGAACTTCACCCTAATTGTTTAATAATTCTAATTTGGGTCTTTGAAAAAAATAAATGTCGGTCGCAAACATGCTTACACTAATATAGGTATTTGTACAAAATCTGACAAATCGTACACAAATCGTATGTTCACACTGTCGAAACGTAGTTGTTGGACGAATATGTGCGAACGTGATATTTGACAACCCGATTTTATCCCCTTTTCAGAGCGCATATTCTCATGCGTCCGCGGTTACTAAAACTCATTAAATATACCTTTTCACTTAAAAAGGTACAATTGTGTACGGTCTGACACGTACCGTACACCACACTATTTAAACGACAACGTACTTTCGTTTTGTGAGGTACTTGGAACATAACCCTAAATGGCGTACAGAAAAAAATAGAATAAGCTACGCTATTGGAGAATAAAAAAAAAAAGCGAGACGGAATTAGCGTACACTACGCTAATAGCGATTGGCGGTGTACAGTACACCGCGAATCGTAATTAGAGTAATGAAAAAATTAGAGTACAAAAACTATGAGAAACAATTAGAGTAATAAACGCTAGTTTACTTGATAGAGCTTTTTCAACTATGAATTTTACTCTAATTTATTTAAGTACTCTAATTTGGCACGCTAATATCCTCTACTGTAAATAAGGTATTCGTACAGAATTTGGCAAAACGTACAGTTTATCGTCACTATGACGTTTGCACCACGCGGTTTGTTAAAACGCAGTTACATGATAACGACCTGTATTAAATCATTATTTGTACTTTTTTACTTAATAAAGTACAATTTTGCACGGTCGGAGGTCATCCGTACTGCATACTATTTAAATTGAACCTATATTAGAATTAAAAACGCTAATTAAACTTTACCTTAAATAGAATAATGAAAAAATTAGAATCGTTTACTCTATTTCATGTGATAGAGTCGAAATTTTGAGTGACCAAATTAGAGTAATTTACTCTAATTACAATTCGCGGTGTAGTTCAATTGTTCAAACCATAGTTCAAAAGTAGGTGAAAGTAGGCCCATACGCAAAACATACAATATGACCTTAAGACCCATATTGTATTGGTCGCAAAATGAAAAAAAAAAGTAACAAGGTTGAGTTGCACATCGTTCGATAGAGAATTAAATGTCATCGGACAGTCGCTGATCAAAGTACACCGCGCATCGTTATTAGTAGTGTTGTGTATCGGTAAGGATTTGCCGATAACCGATATGGGCCTTTTTTCGGGGACCTGATAATCGATATATTGGTACGATATATCGCTATCGGTCTTATCGCCGATAAGTAGCCGATAATATCGACTACTTATCGGCGATAATGCCGATAACGATAACTATCGGCGATAACTGTACGAGCCGTAAAGATAAATGTACGGCATGTACACTCAACGGTACGTGTTATTCCCTCGACGCGCCCTACTCACAACCCCTGAGGTACCTACAAATCATATCATTTGTACAAGCCGAAAGTACAGTAGCCGGCATAAGATGTGTACGGCTTTAGTACGGCTCCAGTTAAAACGATGTACCTTTCACATCCGACGCCGTGGCTTTGTCCCTTTATTTTTTGGGATCCACTGGAAACCTGCCACGTGTCAATCCATCGGCTTTTTTGGCAAAAGCCGCCAAAAAAGCCATTTCGAGATGCCGGCGCTCACGCTGACCGTCCACTCGTATTTTCTCATTGAATGTCGTCCGTTCGATTCCGGCGGCGCGCAGAGTGTTATTTTGCATCCGTTGTACTTTGTGTCCACCGTCTTTTTACCGTTCCATGATAATCAGTTTATCGGTACAATTCCGTAAGTTCCCGTAAAAATTATGTCCAGTTAACCGCCCAAAAAGTACTCCAAAGTGCAACGTATTTTTTCGTCAAATTCTGTACATTTCCCGTAAACAACCGTACATTTCTAGTAAATTTACCGTTCAGTTTACAGGACAGAAAGCACTCCGGACTGAAAGTACAGAAAGTACAAATAAATCGGGACCGCTGACCGTTCGATAACCGATAACTATCGGTATCGGTGTTATCGGGATAAGTTTTTTACCGATACATAACACTAATGTATACCCAAATCAGCGTTATGGAGAAATTACAATTAAACATTTTTTTGAAAATGGTATTGATACACAAATTAGAGTACATGGCACTAATTCATTATATACACTAATAATTTCTATACGCTAATAACGATTCACGGTGTACTGTAGTCCGCTTACAATATATGTTTGATTGTTTTCAGAATACAGTACTGTACTGTACTGTACTGTGGTATCTTACACTTTATGGCGTATTTAATTTCCATTTAGAATTGAAAGCGTTGAATGCGATAGTGTCTTTCGAAGCTGCCGACAAACCGACCAGAATGTACCCATAGATTTTTAGAAACTGTACAATGTGGACTCAAGATTTTTCGACAGCTGCTTAGAAAATTGGGGAATAAAAACCAGTATGGAAATTAATCTCGAAGGTCCGTAACAACCATCGGACAGTCAAAAATTGAACTTTCTAAAAGTGTATTCAACAATCAAAAAACTCTAGATGATACTCGTAATTAGTGTTGTGTATCGGTAAAAAACTTATCGCGATAACACATATACCGATAGTTATCGGTTATCGAACTGTCAGCGTTCCCGATATATTTGTACTTTCTGTATTTCTGTCCGGAGTGCTTCTGTCCGGTAAACTGAACGGTAAATTTACTTGAAATGTACGATTTTTACGGGAAATGTACGGAATTTGACGAAATAATACGTTGCACTTTGTAGTACTTTTTGGGCGGTTAACTGAACATAAATTTTACGGGAACCTACGAAATTGTACGAATAAGCTGATTATCATGGAACGGTAAAAAGACGGCGGACACAAAGTACAACGGATGCAAAATAACATTCTGCTCGCTGCGGAATCGAACGGACGACATTCAATTAGAAAATACGAGCGGACGGTCAGCGTGAGCGCTGGCATCTCGAAATGGCTTTTTGGCGGCTTTTGCCAAAAATGCCGATGGATTGACACGTGGCAGGTTTCCAGTGGATCCCAAAAAATAAAGGGACAAAGCCACGGCGTCGGATGTGAAAGGTACATCGTTTTAACTGGAGCCGTACTAAAGCCGTACACATCTTATGCCGGCTACTGTACTTTCGGCTTGTACAAATGATATGATATGTAGGTACCTCAGGGGTTGTGAGTAGGGCGCGTCGAGGGAATAACACGTACCGTTGAGTGTACATGCCGTACATTTATCTTTACGGCTCGTACAGTTATCGCCGATAGTTATCGTTATCGGCATTATCGCCGATAAGTAGTCGATATTATCGGCTACTTATCGGCGATAAGACCGATAACGATATATCGTACAAATATATCGATTATCGGGTGCCCGAAAAAAGGTTCATATCGGTTATCGGCAAATCCTTACCGATACACAACACTACTCGTAATCTTGTTCGTCCTTTCAGCGTAATGCAGCGCTTCAAAAAACCAAAAGCTTTGACGCAACGGGAAACTTTGATCATAGATTCACAGCCGCAGATTAGATGATTGCAACTGCACAAATTCCTTTTTACGACACTGCAATGCGACGGATTAAAATATACTGTAGAAATATAAAATTCGTAAATTTAATTTATTTTAAGTATATTCAAATATTAAAAGTGATCAACTATACTCTAATCATGTAGCTTAAAAAACAGTGTCAAACATGTTTCGTTAGTGCTCATATGTTCTATGCAATAAATTAAATAAAGTGTCCTTATTAGTATTGTTGAGGCAAATTGTAGTCTTAAGACCTAGCATATCGACAAAGTCAACAATTTGCAACGATGGCTTTCACCCATATAATAAGGCACTTTAAAATACTACAAGTTGGGAATTTTTGAAGACAACTTGCAAAAACACTTGTGAAATGTACAAAATGGTATGTGACGCTCACGCCCTACAACCTCGAACGGTAGCATGCACATGATAGATGCAGCCACTGTGTCCAATACGCTTCAATGAGCTCGTTATAGTTCAGTTTACTTTTCGATCATAAGGGTAATGTTCAGTTAGTTTCTTAATCCCCTTTAACGTAAGCTATTGCAAGCCACCCGACTTCGATGGCTTAAACGGGTTAACATAAAGTATTACTTGATATCGCATGTTTTGTCGAAATGTCGCCTTAGAAGTACGTGCCGAAATTGAAAAGGGTTTAACCGATCTAAATGCAATTTTCCTGGTCCTTGTGAATTTTACCGCCAAGTGTTTAAAGTAAATCATGATAGACGATCGGGTCTGAATCTTAAAAATTGACCCCTCGTGTCGGTGTAAATTTGTTGTGGGGTATAATTTGTGTTAGTGTATGAAATTCGTCAGTCCATATGTTCTTACAAGTTGAGGTTTGCTTGCAGAACGACAATATTGTTTACAAACCTCAAGGTTTGTCAACATAAAGAAAAATAACAAGGTAAATGGCTTAAAAGTTTCATTTTTTTTAATTTATTGTTTCAATTTGAAAGCTAATTTCTTTATCGTTGTGCACATGGTCGCCATCCTTAACCAACAACTGTCATGACGTGGTGATTGTACATTCGCCCTTACATAGAGCGAAAAAAAGATGAATTATCGTTTCTCCTATTAGCTTTTTAAATGGTTGCAACATAGCTCGGAAGTAAAAAGATAATAAAAACATATTTTATGATATATCTCTAAATGTATCTCCATACATTATGTGACAATATATATATATACATATTGCAAAAATGGATGGTGAATGGAATAGCACGAGATCGTCCTACAGTTTTCGAGGTCTCTCGTCCCTTTATAATATATGTTCAACATCGTAATTTGATCGAGATGATGACTTTTTTTTTTTATGTCTACCCACTTACTATCTCGTACCACACATGTTTGTACTTTTTTAATATACAAAACAAAAACATTCACGAAGTGGTAAAAACCGTATATAAATAAAATCTCGTAAGTTGTTTAATATACGTAGAAGTTTTAATAGTACGTCTCTCACTATTGTTAACGTTAAAAAATTATTAGTTTTTAATGTGACATATGTATATAACTTACTAATGTAGTGCAAAAACTGCATGTTGGATTGTTGCGTATTCGATTAATCAGTGTTTCCTAACATAATTTTATGATTTTGGACCAAAAGAAGTTACGACCAAGATAGTGTCATTAGCGAAAACAACAATTGGCATTGTATTCATTAACGCATCAAACTTGCCGCCAAAAATAAAAATAAAAATAAAGAATGGAAAAGATCGTGACCCTTTACACGCCTTTGAAACTATGCAAGGAAACTCTTTAAAACTCACCCGTCGCCAACTATATTTAAAGTAAAGTGTAGTTTTTGTACATTGTTGTTTTTTTTTTCATCGACGAGTGTGCCTGGCATACTAGTGAAAAATTCATGCATATTATAGCAAAAGTTTGCATTTTCAAATTTTGAGACTTAGTCATAAATTTTTAGTGTTATTTTGAAAAGTAGGTGTGTACTTACAGGTACCGCTGCCTATAGTAACCTTAGCGTTTTAAGCGAAAATGTTTTTAGTCTCAAAAGTGACGATTAATCATTACCTGCGAGGTGCTTGCATATGCACTTTTGAGGTCGCAGCTACCATTTTCATTTTAATATCGCCGGATGTAGACGTATAGTTCCACCGCCTTTAGCACAGGCCAAAAGATTGCTTCTTTGCCAATTAGTGAATTATCTCCATTCACCTTATTTGGTTCTCCAATTTTAATTTATTGTAGGGGCCGCGCAAGCGCAGGCCCCCTCTGCCACAAATTATGACGTACATCACTGGGAATACCAGCGTGTTAGGGCGTTGGCCTGCCTTGGTGCAATGGCACGCCTGACCCTAGGCCATCCGCCTTCTTGATCACGGATTGACTCCGCCCAGGTAAGTATACTGTAATCTGAGGTTTCCTCCAGAGTTTGTAGACTTGGAAACAAAGCCGCAAGTACTTGCAATGTGGGAAATTGCAAATTTCACCAGATAATGGCAATGCAAACCCACAGTTATCATAGGACAGGAAGATCTCGGCCGTTCCGTACTTGGTCCGATCGGCTCCGTTTGGACCCTTGTTTTGTACGGAAAACCAGCTGGACTCTGCAGTAAAGTACATTACAGATTTACAGTTCGGTACAGTACAGCATACCGTGTATCGCGATTAGTGACGAAAAAAACATTTAACACTAACAACGATACACGGCGTACTGTACGGTACAGTAGATCACAAAGTCCATGTACTGTACAGTACAGTACTGTTCTTCTGACCGTACGATACGAGCATGTGTCTGTTGGTTAAAAGCTGGTTTTACGACGCGAAGAATTTCGAATCTGAATCAGATCGAATCGCATTGCCTCGCAGTGAATTTTTGACGCGTGTATTACCAAGATCGCGGGCTGAATTGAAATTTCTGCATCCAGAAACGACGGGAAAAGATAAAAGAACTTGACACATGTTAATGGAATACTTGGGAAATGTGAAATAGCTGAGAACTACTTTGAGCCAATCAGATGTTTTTTCCGTGATTTGCACTTTTATTTGTGGATTTTTGCCGAATGACTTTCACTTTACGTCGATCTAAAACTTTTAGCGGGCACGTGTCCAAATTATTGTTTTAGGATTGAATCTGTGAATTTTCCAAAAAAAATGATTCTACAGAGGAACTTCCGCACGCGCAATTTCGCACGAAATTGGGGCTACGCAAAAGAACGGTATTGTGACGTATGCGGGGCAAGGCCCCTACCGTAACTGCTCAGTCAGCCTAGCGCCAAGGAATACCGCCCATCGTTTTTAGCGTAAGGATTTAATAGCGTTGATGCGAAATCATAGTTAATAATGCTACACCGCTCATCGTTATTACTTCTGTGTTATAATTTTTTTTGGCACGTAAACATCTTTTCTCCGTGCACACTTGTCGGATTGTCAGACACCGGCAATTAGAAAGTGAGAATTTTACCTCGCAATAGCAGCATCGGATTAACAATCCGACAAGTGTGCACGAAAGAAAAATGATTTAAGTGGTGAAAAAAACTTTAACACTAAAAACGACCAGCGATGTACTGTACTGTACTGTACACCGCCAATCGCTATTAGCGTAGACGTTTCTTTAGCGTACATGAAAAATTACCGTGGTTTACGCTAATTAAGAATTTGAAAATTTTGAAAAAAAACATACATTCTAATTGTTTAATAATTATAATTTGGGTCTTTGAAAAAAAAAAATGTCGGTTGCAAACATGCTTACACTATTATAGGTATTCGTACAAAATCTGACAAATCGTACACAAATCGTACGTTCACACAGTCGAAACGTGGTTGCTGGACGAATATGTGCGAACGTGATATTTGACAACCCGATTAGACCCCCTTTTTAGAGCGCACATTCTCATGCGTCCGCGGCTACTAAAACTCATTAATTATACTTTTTCGCTTAGAAAGGTACAGTTTTGTACGGTCTGACACTTTCCGTACACCACACTAATTAACTGATAGCGTACTTCCATTTTGTACGGTACTACAAAATTAACCCTAAATAGAGTAAAGAAAAAAAAAGAATGAACTACGCTAATGGAGAATAAAAAAAAAAAAAAGCGGGACGGAATTAGCGTACACTACGCTAATAGCGATTGGCGGTGTAGTAGGACGGGCAGATGTACCGCGCAGCAAATTGCAGCAGTCCGAATTCTATTTTTGGACGGACTTTGCATTCGCGTCTGTAACCGTACGGAGTCAAGATTATCCACATTGTGCGTACGTTTTTCCAGTTGAACAGAACCTGCAATTACGCTAATTTTTCTTTTCGGTAGATACAGTTTGGATAACATAATTTTTTCCACAAACCAGTTTGTATAACAAAGTGACGTCATGAATTTCGGCACCATCTGCACAGTTTTGTTCTCTCTCCTGTGATAAAAGCCATAAATAATTAGTCCATCTGATGGGAGAGCGACAGATCTCCCTGAACGACTCCAAAACATCATCGAAATGTTGCAGCATGGTTGAACACACACTGTCTCCTTCATCACTCATGTTTACTGCACATTTGTAACCTTTTTTCAGAAGTAATTATTTAAGCAATTCAGTCTCAATAGAACTATGTTTAGAGAGTAGACTAATTGCTTCACCTTTATTGACGTTGTTTGTCCCAGCAATTCCTCCACAACCGACAATCACATCAGCAACAATGGCCAGTGTACAGTAATCCTGCATCCATTTTCTTAAATTTGACATCTGTGCATACCGACTCCATTTTTCTATTTAATGTTGCTATAAATATTCTGTGGCTGGAGGCCAGGAAGGCCTTAGGAGTCAAAAGAATCTACAAATACCAGTTAAGCATACTGATATACCATACACAATACTTTGCTGCTGTGGACGACTCATTCAGTTAAGAGGCGCCTAGTCGCAAGCGTCACAAAGACGGAGTCAACCCATGAAAAAGTCCCAGTTAAAATGTTGAAAAACAATAAAACACCCCTCACAGCAAAAACGAACACAGTTTCAGGGTCTCTTTAAACATAAGGCATCTCCATAATAAAACAAGCCCAAAACAACACCAAATTACCTGACACAAACCCAAGGACTCGGTACATAACAAACCAACATGAGTCAAATTCTAAATACTCAACAAACCTGCAAATAAAAACACACTATCATAACATACCAAATAGTCAAATTTTAGAACCAGACTCATAATCCATATTTCACAAGTACCTCTCATATAAGAAAATGTTAAGGAGTCATGCATAAGCTGAACAAAATTTGGAAGATTTGAAACAAAAAAAATGGTGCAGATAATCCAAACTTCTGCCATTGGTTATCGCTTTCAATACTTGAGTATCAGTACAAAGGCCCACTGCTTGTGCCTTAGCAGGCCAAAATCATTATGCCAATCAAATAGCTTGTCACGTAGTACTATACTAGACAGCGTAAAAACATATCGTAACCGAATGTAACAAACCCACAACGACGGCAACCCTTTAGAAAAAAGAGAGTTTTAGAAAAAGAAAGTTTTACAGATGACCTAAAAATATGATCTTTTGCATTAAATCCCTGCCTATATCATCAATATCCTTGCAGCTTTTATCACTGCAGTGAAATAATGTCAATTCAATAACCACCCTCCACAGCCTCGATCTCTTCACACACTTTTTCCACGATCCTTGAGAGCTATTCGATACACGCACCTTTTAAACCCTTTTGACTACTAATTTCAGACAGGCACCTACTAGAGATCTTGCCCCGTCCCATGACAAACGAATCATTTTTAAAAACTACTTTCATATCTCCCAAATTCTAAAACCAATCTTTTTTTTTACTGCTGAGCACACTGGACACGAGGTCCAGCTCCCTCCTCATCATCATCATAAGCCTCGGCAGCCGCCTGTTGTTTTCGCTTCATTTCATCCTCAATATTAACATCATGCATAGTCGTCTCTTCGCATTCATCTAACTCCATATCAGTCAAAGAAGTGGGCCTTGGAGGAAGAACAGTCTCCAAAAGTTTGCATTGCTCCACACTCAGAGAACCTGACTCTGGGAATTCCACATTGAATTGAATATACAAGCGGCCCTTCATGAAAGGCTTTTGATAGGCTGGCATACCTTCATCATTGATAGCCTTGAATTGTTCTGGAAAACGGGAAAAACGATGTTAAGAAGACATACAAACTCCTGAGTTGACGAAAGCACTCCAAAAGAACATTTCCAAAACACCGAAAGAAAACACTTAACACACTATCTCTATCCAGACTGAACAGAAAAGATAGACACATGTAAGGACACATCTAACAGGTCTTCTCCGGACTACGGCAAGACACCAATCCAGAAAAACCATTAATTTAAAATGGGGGAACACTTACTTGGTTTGATAATTTCTCCAGGACTGGATTTAATCAAAAGCTGCCTTCCATCAAGGTGAGTTATAGAAAACTGGAAGCCACAAAGGGCTTCCGTCAATGTCAATACATGCTCTGTGAACAAGTCATCCCCCTTCCTCTTGAACTTAGCGTGTTCCTTCTGCTGAAGAACAAACACAATATCTCCAGTGACTGTATCGGGCTGTAAAACAGGCACAACATCACAAGTGAAATTAAGTCAAATGCTGGACACCACAAAAATATCAGTCATTAAAGCAATATAGTCAACCTGTATGATTTTTATACACAGTTAAGCGCATCCTTTTGAGGCATGCAATGCAGGTGAACAGCCCTCGAGATAATCATAGTCCTTATAATCATAGCAACTGAGGAGTAATATTTAAGCCAGGCAAGCCTTGAAAATCCAGTAGAGTAGCTGAATGAAATTGCATTCTGATATCGAGACTTACTGCTTCATCTGCTTCCCCTTGGAATGTGATACGCTGACCATGCTGCATTCCTTTCTCCACATGCACTTCCAAAAATTTCTTCTCCTGAACCACCTTCTCACCATTGCATTGTCCACACTTGTCCTTCTCACTAATTGTCTCACCTGTCCATATAAAAGAAATAAAGAAGTGAGAGTAGAATTCAAAAATAACCCCTGAAATTAAGTACTACGATTAAAAAAGATTGAACATAGGAAAATAATGTCTCAACGATCTTCTTTCGGATTTGAAAATCAAACCATCAACTGACAACATCACTTTAAAAACAGGACCTTCAAGATAGTTACTAACTTAACTAAAAGCACAATTTCTAAACAAACAAGATAAAAAGCTCTCTTTACACGGACAGGATGAAAAACACACACTTCCTAAACAAACCAAAAAGATAACCCATCGTAAACCAAACAGCAACTAACCAGAAAATAGACACTTTCTAGAAATACAGAAAAATAACAAATCCTAAACTAGCACATAACCTAAGCGAACCAGACAAAATTCCTAAGAATACCAGATAACAAAATTCCCTAAACAAACTAAATTAAATTTCCCACCTGATCCTCGACAATCCGGGCATACATGTTGCATCTGCTGAATCATATTGGGGCCTAATTGACGTATTGACACCTTCATTCCAGACCCCTGACAGCCAGCACAATGGCTCGAGGCACCAGATTTTGATCCTTTCCTGTTCACATAAACACCGAAGAGGAGTCAATAACCACAAACCATCGCAGAACACCGACCAAAAGTCACATATAGAAACACCAAACAAAAATATACACAAGTCATAGAAAAAGTACTCACAGACTTAGTGATCACACAAGCATGAACATATACAAGAACATAAAAAAAGATAGCATTTTTTATCCTCGCAAAAAGCAGCTGAAATATATCCCTATGTACCGACACTAAATTAAATACCTGAAGACTTTCAAAAGTCGGACAACAAATTTCACTCACCCTTTGCACTTAGGGCACAAAATGTTCCTTGACAACGACAGCTTCTTTGATGTTCCATTATACAAATCCTCCAAAGATACTTTCAGAGGATGCACGACGTCCTCTCCTTTTCTTGCGCGGCGACTTCGACCACCACCTGCCAAAGTCATTGCACTAAACAATTAAGCGATACAAGCCTAGGCACAATGACCACCACATAAGTGAAACAAAAAGTTAAAAGAGTGAAAAAAAAAAAAGAGAGAGAGTACAAGCTAGACTTGTTCTCTCTAATTCTGTATTTAAACCGTTAAGGAACAAGAACGACACAAAAAAGTAGGTTTGTGATATAAACTGAAGCCTAGACATCAGACCAGACAAACAAAAGAAAGTATACATGACAAGCATACCTCCAAACGAGCCACCGAATCCACCACCTCCACCACCAAAGAGTGACTCAAAAATGTCAAATGGACTATGTCCACCTCCACCTCCACCCATGCCCTCCTTAATTGCATCCTCTCCATATTGATCATAAATCTCACGTTTCTCTGGATCACTCAAGACTTCGTAAGCCTGAGCAATTTCCTTGAACTGTCACATCCAGACATAGAAAACCTCACAGCAATAAATCAGCAGGCATCAGCCTGTTGCATTCCACTTTTTCCCACCAGAATCCCTTACTATGGTTAAAAGTTGCTTGCATATGTCGACTTACGAACAAGGATCTAAGATTGCAGAAATAGAACTTTCCAAAAAACTATTGCCGATGCATGGTTAAAAGGACGAAACTATGAAACTTATTCCCTGCAAAGCAGATCATCAAGTGAAAGATTACAAACCTTCTCCGGATCACCACCCTTATCAGGATGCTCCTTTATTGCTGCTTTCCTATATGCCTTTTTTATCTCATCCGGAGATGCAGTCTTGGCAATTCCAAGAATGTCATAATACTTGGAATTGTCACTCTTCTTACTAGGCATTCGCCCAAACATGGTGAACTATTTGCTCCCGAAGCCTGATAGTTCTCAGTTCAACTCTTACAAGGGCTATTTCTACTTCCAAAAAAAATCTATGATGGGGTTGTCACCCTCAAATGACGTGACAGCTAGCCACAAACGCGACAGTAAGCAATATTACAAGCAAAGCATAAAGCTACATAGACAAAATTATTGATAGTCGTAATAAGGACCTTAGTGGTAGGACTTAAAACAGAGCCCTACGAAGTTTTAGGATGACAATGACCTAAGAAAAGTAGAACTGAACCAGCATTTAACTACCGGAATGGAAAGAAAAAAGCCAAAAAAAGAAGTGACAAAAGTTTCACCAACAAACGCCTTCTACGACGAACGAAAGCTTTACAGAAGAAAGATCGACTAATAGAAAGTGCGATTTAGAAACCAAATGTGCCCGGTGAGGCACAAATAGGAGAGAATTGTGGAGAGAGTCGTGGAAAAACTCTCCTCAAAATGGAACAGAAGTTGCAGAGGAACCTATAGAAGCTTCACGAGCTTTCCGTCCGAGCCGCCAACTTTCGACAAGAATCATTCGGAAAGGACGCGTCGGGTAGTTTTCGAAACTGCGCGGTTTTGCTTAAGGAACGGGAACGACAGAAGGGGGAAAAAAAAAAGGGGGGGATGATGAAGCAAAAAAAGATAAAGAAAAAAATCAGTTAAAAAAAAGAAGGTAGCACATCTGGACCGTCAATAGACAGCCGTATGACTTCCTAATGACGGTTAGGACGAAATACATTTTTTATTTTTTCATTTTATGTCGTCGCCCGTCATGAAACATTTCTTTTTCTCTGACGGTTCGACGTGTGACATGATAGACGACCTTTTTTTTGTGTGTTTTTTGTTTCTTTTCTCCCTTAACGTAAACAACGGTCGAACCTTCTGGCTTTCATTAGTGCTTCATGTGGCACGTCTAGTAACGTCGCATTCGATGTTACACTAAAACAACAGTACACCGCCCATCGCTATTAGACTTTAGTGAATTATTAGACAAAAAGTGAAATTTACACTACACCTTGTATCTATATTAGTGTGCACAAATGCCCGCTTTTTTATTAGATACCGCCAATCGGAAGGTGGACATCCTAGTTTTGAATCGCAGCCGTTCAATTAGCGATCGAAAAGATTGTGCACAGAGAAAATATGTTTTAACCCTAATAGGAATTTAATGCAGTTTATGATTTTGGGTCAAAGCCGATGCATTGGTATTACTGTATTAGAATGGTTAACACTAACATTCCGTACTACGTAAAATAATAATTGCGTCATCATTGACATAACACTCTCCGTACACAGAAAAAACTATTTTCATCTATACTATTTATTAATGACGCTGTAAACTGAGAAGTATACGACGCGGCAAACCCCGCGTCACTTGAGAAGCGACTGTCGCTTCCGAACTTCCTGAAGCTTCTCTCCGCGATTCTTTGAGGCGCGTGACAGGTCCTCACAAAAATTAGTCGTTCTATTTTGCCATAGTCAACGTATAGATTTGTGACTTTTGAGTTGAGATTTCTCATAGTAGGTTTGGTTGGTTTTCTGCTTCAATGAAACTTTTCTCTGTATCTTTTCAATTTGCATGTTATTTTTGAAAATTCTGGTAAAGTTTGTCGACCACCAGGAAATAGATTAGGGCATGTTCCCTGTTGCATTTTTTGTCTTCTTTTGGTCATCTTTCGGTCATCTTTTGGTCATCTTTTGGTCATGTCATCCGGTATTTGGTTTTTTTTTGGTCATATTGCCTAATTTTGGCTCGGTGACATTAAACATGACCAAAAGATGATGGACAGACGACGGAAACATGACCAAAAAGATGACCGAAAGATCACCAAAAGAAGACCAAAAGGTGACCAAGAATACGTAAATGAGAATACGCTTAGTGCTTAATGGTGGCAAGCTCCAAGCAATCTGATTTTTTTGCTAAATTTGCACCAAAAATATACAATTCTTTAAGTTAAGAAGTCATTACAAATTTTGCAGAAAATTACATCGTCACCGCTGTTTAATGTTGCTGGTTTTATTGATAATGGAGAGTTTGAAATTTTGCTGCTTTTTTTTTTTTTTTTTTCTGTTGTTTGATTATTGTAATGAATGTGTACTAAATATCGCAGTCCTCCGTTTATTGCTTTTAGTGTTAATGTTGTTTTCTCCACTGGAATTATTTTTTCTTGATGCACTCATGCCCAATTTTTGATGGAGACTTCCAATCGAAAGGGGAGAATCTTGCCTTTCCATCGCAAAAGTGTTGATTGAGAAATGAAGTTTTAAGTGGCGAACATTAATAGTGATGCACGGCAAATTACTTTGTTTGGAATGGTCATTTTTTCAACCCTTTTTGAGTTTGATTGCTTAAATATCCAGTGTACATTATGTCTACATTATTACATGTTTTTGTTTTTTGTTTTTGCCTTTTCAAAAGTGGAAATCGTGGAATGGCTTTGTCTGGTAACCCCAATTATATTTGTTTTTCAGGTATAATACTCCTACAGTATGGAGTAACTACTGCATATAGTGTTTTCCTACCTTTTTGCACCTTAGAACTAATGTTTTTATAACTGTTTCTTTCTGCTGGTTTTTTTTCTTTTGTGATTGTCCTGTGTTGGAGATTCTTATTAGGAAGCTTAAGGTGTCCATGTGTTTAGCTTTTTTTTGTTTTTGAGGTCGTTTATTCTTTTGTCATCTTATCCTTTCGTCTCATTCCTTGTGCATGCAACTGGATGTGTTTTGCTTGTTTGTGTTGTTGACAATATAATGTTGCTTCGTTTATTAATGTATGGGATTATGTGCGGAATTATGTATGGTATTACATATGGTATTAAACGACGTCATACTGTTTGCTGGATACTGATTCATACATTAATCTATTCTCATCGACAGGTTTAAGACTATTAGGTCATATTGGAATAAGTCTGGAAGATGCTACTTTAGGACCTTTTATTGTGTTTTCCTCATGTTTGCTTTATTATCGACTTGTTTGCTGATTTACAGTATTAGACCTTGCAATGATTTTTCCCCAGTAGTATTTATATGTCCCTATTTCTGCAATTTAGACTAATATCCAGTCTATGACTACACATTTTTTATTCTTTCAGTGAAGTAGTTTTGGGGTACTTTGTATTTTTTCTTTAAGGTAAGAATTTTTATGTTTTGTGAGTGTTGTTTCCGTCAATCATTTGGTTAAGATGTTTGGATCTTGATTTTTTTTAAAATTTACTCTAAGCTTTTGATGTTTTCAAAAATACCAGGGTTTCTTAGCTTTGTGTTTTTAATTCAATTTTGGATTTTTTTTTTACATATAGGACTCTGCTCATTGCTATTAGAGAAAAGAAATTTGTAGTGAGGAGTTTATAGAAGTTCTGCCCCTCTTCTCTCCCTCCCTCTCTCCCTCGTTTTCTCCCTCCCTCCCTCTCTCTGTACTTGGCTCTCTCTTTTGCTCAATCTCTCTCTCTCTCTCTCTACAGCTTGCGCTCTCGTACTTATATATATATCTCTCTCCTCACCCTCGCTCCCCCCCTCTCTCTCTCACTCTCTCTCTCTCACGCTCTCTTGTTCTCTCTCCCCCCCTCTCTCTCTCTTGTTAATTCCATTTCAGTTCGAATGATGTGGCTGGTTCTGGAGCGTTTTCGTTTGTTTAGGAAAAAACTCAATTAATGTTATGAACGACAATTTGTGGTCAGGGAGCAAAGTAAGCCGGCGCCAAATTAGTGTTCCTTTAATTAGTGAAGTAAACTGCTCACAGTGTAGTTTACTATTGGTTAAGAATATATTTCGAATGCTGCTTGGTTTCCCTGGACTGTCACGTCACATCATGTCACATATTTCTAATTGGGGTGGACCTCAAGGCTTCCTTAGCTTCTGGTCCTTGATTACACTTAGGCATACGGTGCATTTCCTGTTTCATTTAGTAGGTGCACTTCCTGTTTCATTTAGTAGGTGCACTTCCTGTTTCATTTAGTAAGTCAATGTTTTTAAGTCACGAAGAGGCAATCTTCCAAGGTGTATCTTCTTTGGCTTATGTGTTTATGTCCTATGCAAAGCTCGCTGGTTTGCCGAGCTTTAGGAAGCGCAGTGGTAAAACCATCTGAGTACTTGAGAAAAAAGGGAAACGAGAAGCTAAAATGAAACTGAAAATCCAAAAACTGAAGCAAAACCAAAACGAAAGAAACTAATGTCAAAAGTGGTTGAAATTTATGTCTGTCCTACACTCGTGATAAACTCGTAGCTGATCTGAACTGTATTTGCAGACATCTTTGTATAAAAATTCTGAAGCATCCCTTTTGGGTAAAAATGAAACAGTAGTTTCTCACCAAGATGGCCAAACGCGTAACGTATAGCATATGGTCGGGCATCTCTCTCACAAGCAGTATCATGTATTAGTAAGTCAGATGGTGAACTGTTATTAGTGGAAACCAAAGAAATGAAAACGAACTGGAAAGACGTACATGGAAACAAGTAAACTAATTGGGAAAGGCACTGCGAAAGAAAGTAACACACTAAAATGGTATACTAAGAATGTGGAAAAAGGAGGGACAACAACAACAAAATAGCAGAGGCTAATGAAGAGTACTAAATTGGCTCAACATGTTGTCTCATTTTTACTTATGTTGAAGGCAAAATCTTTCTGTAACATGCATGTAAATTGATTTATATAACTTTTTCGCAAATGTCGGATCTTATCTTTAATACGTTTTTTGTATTGAACGCCAAAATTGGTTTTGGTGTTTTCTATCAGAGTAGCCTTCATCCGAAATAAAAAAGAAAAAAAAGTGATATTACAGCGATGTCTGGCATATTTTGAAAAAAAAAAAAATCATTGTCTGGCATATTTTGAAAAAAAAAAAAATCATTCTTCATGGAGTCCGAATACTCGCCTAAAATGGGGTGAATGTATTCTTTGAGATTTTTAGGGCAAAGGTCAAGCCGAACAAACTCCACAGAATGACCTCTTCCCTCTCCTGTTTCCCTCTCTCTCCTCATATCACCTTTTTCCATTAGACCGCTTTTTTTTTTTGGCCCAACACATTGCAGTAGAATTGTTTTCTCAAGAAAGGGAAGGGAAGGGAAAAAATTAGAAAAAATAGAAATGAAAAGTGTAAAGAATTTTTTGTGATATGTGATTACCATAACCCAAGGATCCAAAAGTGCTCAAAAAGGTGGAACAAGCTCTCAAAACGTCGTATACACATCAGTTTTCAAGCTTTACTCCATTTCAATTTCAAAGCTTTGCTGTTCACACATTCAAGGCCTGTGCTGTTGGTTCTGCTGTCTAACCACATTACTTTTAACTTCGACAATTTTGATAGGATTTTGGACGACAGTCAACATGAGGACCCTCATTTTATTTTCAACGACCCTAATTTCACAGTTGACATAGAGCATAAACACAACCAACGAATCCCATACGATCTAAAAAAAGAAAGAAAAAATCTTAAAGTTACATTAAATATACACCTACATTAACAAGGATATTTGAGGATAACGAGGACATTGACGAGGAAATCAAGTTCACCTACTCACTAGAATCACATTATTTCAAAAAGGAATCCTAATCTGAACCGTGTCAAAAGTTTTTCACAAACTGAACCTATTTCACTCTCCCCTCACATAACTTTTTCGCAATACCTACTACTACAGACCTAAAAATAAGAGCTACTATTACCAAATTCTTGACCTATTGATTAGTAATATCCCTTGTTACTTCCATTAGAGTACCAACTTGTTCCGCAATCTTATCAGATAATGTATCGGCGACTCCCGCGGTTCCGTCCATTGTTTCGTTGAAAGTAACTGCGGGAATTCCTCTCCCTCCAACTCCAAGTGGTTGAATAACAACGGTTCGAGGATGCGAGGATTGGTACAAAATGAAAAAGACAAAGACATGAAGAAGGATAGTGTAGCAAAAGACGAACATACGACCATATTTGTTTGAGAGCAAAAAACGGCTACCTGTAAGCGTTATCTGCAAATACAAGATGAAAAAAAAACAAAAAAAAAAAAAACGACAATGCCCTCATAAATATTCGATTTTATAAAAACCTTCACAAAAGAATGTATTTTAATGTCCTGTCGTCCAGCTCTCATAGACATAACACTTAACAAAACACAGAATTTCAATCATCACAACATCTCAATCCCTCAGAATGTTTGCATAAGATTGGAAGCAATTTCACTTTGAAGGTGAGGGCATATGGAGAAATGTTACAATTTTTCTTCATCCAATTCTTATGCAAATGTGAATTGATATTGCAATAAATATAATACCTCAAGTGCACCTAAAGTAATCACTGAACTTGAAAAACCAAACGTGAAATTTCCAAATTTTGGATTTAATTGAAGTTATGCATTTCTACCAATGAAAGAAAGGTCGCTTACATATGACTTGCCTATTAATATAAGCAATATACAAACTTTTCAAGAGAAAGGATGACAGCACACGTTTGTGCAGGCTCTTTACACTTATTAAATTTGCTGTTCTTGCAAACCTTAGCAATTTGTTACTATTATTTTCATCTTCGTCATGAGATTTTGTTTTCACAATTACTGTTATTATTCTACTAACAATGTATTATAGTACACTGTGAATCGCTATACATGTTTTTGATGTTTTTGATACATGTTTTTTTTGCCTCTCACCACAAAATAGTGCTATTAATACTATTTTATTTTGTTCTAATTTTTTTTACAGTTCACAACCAATTGGGACGTGAAACATAATTAGTAACAATAAAACAGTCCTACAATTTATTTTTAAACCATAATAGTGATTCACGGTGAAGTGTACAAATACTTTTAACAGTTAAATACGATTATACTATGTTGCCATCAGAAACAAATTTAGGATCATATTTCAACATGATTTTTCCAAATGACAACCTAAGACTCTATTTATAGCGATTCAATGTATCCTTTAAGTTTGGGTGAAAGTTAAAGAAGTCAAAAAAACCCAATTAGCAAAGGGGCACATGATATTTCGTAAGAACACATTTGACCACATCTCCCCAAGAGAGAAAACTCCATACCCTTTTCTAATTCCATTACCATTCTCCTCCCGACTCCCGACTCCCCACTCCCCACTCCCCTTTCTATTTCTCCCTACCTTGTCATGCAGCCGCAAATCCCTGTAACTCCTCTCCTTCTCCCTGTCGTGAAATTCGTTAAACGGATTCATTCGTTCCTCATATAACTTCCTGTACCGCATTTCCGTTCCACCGGTTGCTGACACCTGGCTATCTTGCGTGAGTCCCTGGACTTCCAAACCACTTCCCGGTTCAGAAACTCCAAAACAAGCATATCTAGACCCCTTTGCACCCATTCCTCCTCCAAAAACCACGACATCTCCATTTCCTTGCGGTCCTCCCACTCGTCGAATCACATTTTGTCGGTTGTATTGCTCCAAGTACTTAATTTTTTCGTAAAGGTTTACATTGTCGTTTTTCAAACGTTGAATCTCGGTGGAACTTTTATCTGTGAAAAGAAAGCGAGAAAAGAGAAGAGAAGCGAGAAGAGAAAAGAGGAAAGAGAGAAGAGAGAAAAGAGATAAGGGAGAGGAGAGAAATATGAGAGAAAAGAACCGCATCAGTTCCGTGATTCTAAAAAACCCCTCAGACCTTTAAAAAATCTTAAGCCCATTTAAAAAACCTCCAATTACACTAAAAATCAAATGCTGGAAAGCAACTTCACAGCTTCGTACTTACACATACATTCAAATAGTAGGAGCAGTTGGCGGAGGGGGAGGGGGGGAGGGGAGAGCGAGAGGGAGAGGGAGAGGGAGAGGGAGACAGATAGGGATAGGAAAGGGAGAAGGAGAGGGAGAAAGGGAGGGAAAGGGAGTAGGAGGGGATAGGAAGTGGTGTCCATACTAAGGTTCTCTTGTAGACCTCCATTCTCCAGTTCAAGTTCCTTTACTCTCCTCCGAAACCTCTCTCTTTGTCCACACACAATCTCTAACATGGTTCCTTCAGATGGTGTTGTCGCACTGCCACCTGGCGATGCCAGATCATCACCCTTCTCTATGCCACCTGTCAACAGTCCCGTAATTGCCGCTTGTGACCCATCTTTCCATCCGTCTCGTCTTACTTGCACTTCACTCCCCTGTTCACAAAAAGGTAAAAAAAAAAACGATAAAAAGAAGAGGAAAAAAAAAAGATGTTAATCAAAGGAACAGGCAGTTCTCCAGGAAAATTGGATTTCTAAAACAAATCATATATTCTCTTCAAAAACGAAAGTCCGGGAATGCCACTTTCTATAGGTGCAATTTCACTTCAAAACATCATAAAATGGCTATTATCAACAACCTTTAATGTAGTATAGACAAAATCAGAGGTCCTGCGAGTCAATAAATTAAAAAGAACCTCTTGGTTTACATCCTAAAAAACCATAAAAAACCTGAGTTTTCCCACCCTCACCTTCATAATGTCCTCCTCCAATCGAGCAACCAGTGCCTCTAACTGAATTGTGTGTTCCTCTAAGGTATTTAGCCTTTGTGTGAGAGCTTCTCCTTCATTCTGTTTTTCTGAAAGGGCGATTTTGGTGGATGTCAATTCCGTTGTCAGTTTCCTATTGGTCTCCCTCAACGCCCTTTGTACTTTTACAGCCTCACTATTTTCGTCCGGTTCCTCCATACCATCCATCTTATCCCATTCATCAACATCTGACCCCACAAGCTCCTGCAAAAAATATCCTTAAATAATTACTACAAGAAATAAAGGGTCACTGTTTCAGTTCCCGTTTCAGTTCTTGTTTCAGTTCCCCGTTTTCATTTTCTGATACAATGCTTAAATATACTATTACAAGAAATAAAGTCAACAACAGTTAAAGTTTCAACTCCCTGTTTTTTTAACATTTGAACATTGAAAATACACTTTCATCAAAAGTTTACTTTGAAGTGGTTCAAGGTGCGTCAAATGTAGCCCTATGGTCTTAAGAAGGGTCAAGACGCTGTTTATTTATTTTTTAATTTTCTGAAAAGATGTTTTAGAGGGCTTTAAAAATTATGTTTATAGAACATTATTTACCTGTAAAACTCGATTCTGTTTCCTAAGTTCCTCTAGTTGTTCTATATTTGGTCGTGTTGCAAGTTCTATTTTTAAAGCTTCTCCCATCTCTCTCTCCTCCTCTAATGCTTCCTCCAACTCCCCCAAAATTTGTTCCTGCCTCTCCTTCTCTGTCTGTTATCCAAGAAAAAAAGAAGAAAGAAAACCAGAAGAAAGATAATGTTAAAAAAAAAGGAAAAAAGGGGCAAAAATCTTTTATATACCAGATCATTTTTTTGTAATCCCGCCCTTCCACCCCACAAATACCTATACCAGTATCCCAGTTTCGAGGTATTTCAAAGGGCGTCTTTTTAAAGGGTAAACCATGAGCCGGTTTTATTATTGCTAAACCCTCATGACTCTAGTCTTAAGAAACTTTTTGAAGCCTTCTTGTACCCTAGAATTACTTTTTATTATTTTAACAACTATTGCACAGTTCAATTTCGAAAAGTATAGCGAAATTCTCTCTACTTTGAAAATACAGAAATTAATTAATTATACACGACCGGGAAAATATGGGCACGAGGATACTCAAGCTCGTATATTCACATTCCCCAAAAGATAAGTTTTTATGTGAGCCAAAATTGACCATCTTCAAAGAAACGCAATAAAATTGCCTGGTTTGAAAGAGTTTTGGAGCATTTTAAAGGTTTTGGAGGAAATTCTTTTCGAGATTTTGAATTTCTACATCATCATAGATTGCCCTAATGCCTCCTGCCTCCACACCTTTCACATAATTAAAATAGTTTTAGATGCAATGGTCTATCTCATCCTGAAATCAACACCAAAAATTTCCAGCTGCCTCTTGGGATACTCTCAGCTGAATTTTCATACACTAATACTTGATATAAATAGATAAATCAAGCATAAATACAATATCAAGGGGTAGTGTTGATGCCCTTAATAAAAAAATCATTTCGCAGCTGCAATCCAAAAGCAATGCATTCGATCTGCTCTTTACTATTTAACTCAGAATTAACCCATATAACAATAATTCTAAATAAGGTTTTGAGTAAACGCCAATTTTTGTACAAACTAGATGTTCAAAAGTACCTTATAACTCTTGACATCTGGCATACAAAATGCCATTTCTATTGACATTTTATTCATATTTTCTTACACAACCATCATGCGGAAGTTAGGAGTCGACAACTTGTACAACAAAATTGCACACAATCAAGGAAAACAACCTTTCCACAGGGAACAAATTTCACCTGGTTCTCCTATGTATGTATGTCAATATGTTATAAGAATTAGAGCCCTAATTCAGAGACCCCTTTGTTCAATCAATACCCGGGTCCCAAATGCCATTCTACATGAAATAAAAGGGGTATGGTCCAAACTAATAATGGTGAGAGGTGTGCAGTAAACATAATCATATCTGACAGATGGACTAGACATACATGTTAAACGAAAAAACAAATCCACCATTTTTGTTTTCTTTAATTTCACACAACGGACTAAACACCAAAACAGCATCCACGGTAATTAAATCTGCTTGGGACTAATTCTGAGCTGTTTAGTTTTTTTTTTTTGTTTTCTAGCATTCACCCATGTTTGCTTCATACGAGACATACAATATTGTGGAACAAACCTGATTTGACTTACTTCACACATAAAATAGTGGGGACTTGCAACATAACCATCATGCAAATGAACTTGTTGAAAAATCCACACCAATTAAGGTGTAGAACAATGGAAGTTATATAGAGCTCACCAAAAAAGACGCTTCCAACTGCTGAATCTGATCTTGGAGGATAGTTATCAGTTTTTCTTTAGACAGTAAACTGTTTTCCATCTCATGAATCGATTGTTGATGAGCTGCCTCTCCTTCCAAACGAGCGTCTCCTCCTCCCCCCAATCTTAGCTTTTCAATCTCAGAAGTTAGATCTTGACGAACCATTTCCAAACTTCTTACTCGTTCCTACAAAAAACACAAAGAAGTAATAGAACAAGAGAGCTTCACCACATTGAGAATAATGCAATCATTTCCTCAACAACTACTTTAAATGGTTAACTATGTACATCAGCTTGACTGTCAGTCAAATTTATTTTTCACGGTTTTTCAAGGTTTTGATTTTTTTGCCCAAAATAAATTTGCTACGCAGTCAAATAGATTAATGTATGATTTCAAGCAATAATGACTAGGTAAAATTTATCTCAGCATTTCAAACTGAGAAAAAAAAAATCATAGCTTGAAGTCTCTGGTTCTCTCTCCATCCCGCTTTCTCCTCCCCTCTCCCCACGCTTCACTCTCCTTTCCCCACCCTACCCTTTCTCCTCTTCCCCCCCTCCAAACCAGGCTTGAGTTCAAACAGATCGCTTTTCCTTCCCATAATCAGCACCCCCAGGTATATAAAAGGTCTATATCTTATTTCAACTATTTATACTGTCCCCTCTCACCTGTGCCCGCTCAATCTCTTCACTGGCGGCCTCTAGCTCGTGCTGCTTTGACGCTCTCTCCTCCTCCATTTTTGCTCGGAGGTCAAACAGATCCGTCTGCGCTCTATCGTGTTGTTTCTGTTTCCATCCTCAAATAATGTGGTTAAAAGTGTGTCAGTTGTTTTTGTTTCCATCCTTAAATAGTGTGCCAGCACTAGAGAAAAACTACACTGCCCATCGCTGTTAGCGTTGAACATTTTTCAGGCAGTTAAAGGCGCTTAATTTTGTGATCAACGGTTGGATCATTTTTTGAGGTAAGCAATCAAAAGGTAGGGGTCTTATGCCTGTGAAGTTTGCATTATCAGAAAACCGTGGATGAGCAAAAGTACTTTGACTGCCAGAAAAATGTTTACCGTTGCTATTAAAGTTAATAACTCTTAATTCGAGTCGTGTTTCTTTCACCCATACTCATAAATTTTAGTGACACTATTTGTTAAGTGGCCCATAACGAGCCACCTGCCAAAAAATAATTTAGTGCAGTTCAATTTAAGTGTTAACGCTGATAATTCTCTAACTCTGATAGCGACTTGCGCTGTATGCATCATGTTACTGCCAAAAATAGGAAAATAGTTTTCCCCACACCATAGAAATTCTCAAAAGTTAACATCATGACTGTAGGCAAAAGTAGGACATCAAACAGTGGATGGAAAGCAGAACAAGCCAGACAAGACTCAAAAAATACAACTGTCCATTATCACTACTTTTTTCAACATTATTCATAATTTGCGCAATTCTAGTGGTGTTTAGCCAGTCAAGTTCGACCTGACTTAAACACTGAGTGGATGAGGAATAAATTGTCAAGAGGTTCATAAACATGCTAAAATATCAAACCAATATAGGACTGTTTCAGTGTTAATAATTATATTTTTGGTTCAAAAGACGTGGGCAATTGTGAACCACAAAAAGGACTAGCACTTAAAAAAAAACCATTTATTATCTACTTTGTGTTTGAGGACAATGTTATTAACGCTAATAGCGATTCGCAGTGCACTTTGCTTATAAATGCAATTACCCAATTCTCAAAACAGTCCATATACAACCATATGAACCTACTGCTTGATGAAAAATGGAAACTACCGATACTTGAAATTAAGGGCTAACCTGCATAGCTGTTAAGTTTTCACGAGTTTCCTCCAATAAAGCAAGTTGAGTTGTCTCCCTTCCTTGGGCAGCCACCAAACTTTTCTCTATCTCTTTTTGCTTTTGCTCAACAATTGTCGCCACGTTTGCCTCCAGAGATTCTTCCTGCCAAAAGGAAACTCTCAACACAAGAAGCACATCAAAATAGATGGAAAGAAAAGAAAAGAAAAACAATTTTGGACACCCAACTGATAATAAATAGACATTCTGGATGATGAGTTGGTCTACTAGACAAAAAGCCTTAAGAGACAAACTCACACTAAATATACTACTATGGCTAAAGAAAATTTTCTCCCAAAAGCATGGCGCATGTGATGCTTTCTGACAAAGCAGGATAGTTTGTCTATTTATATGTTCTCTTCCGCGCTTCTCTTTCTTTGCTTTACCCTCTCCCTCTCAGTCTCAACACCACATTGCCCATCGCTATTAGCGTTAATCACTAATTAGAGTTGCCTGTTTTTTTGACCCAAAATCATAAATTAGTGTTAAGAACTCTATTTACTTAAGTGACCCATAATGAACCACGAAGACAAACACAATTGAGTGTAGTTGATTCTAATAAGGAGTTCACGCTAATAATTCACTTACTCTAAAAGCGATGAGTGGTGTATTGAACTCACCAACTCAGCATTTCGCTCCTCCAACCTCCTAAGAGTTGACTGCAAATTTTTTGCTGCATTTGCTTCCCTCTTGAAAATCTGCACCATTTCCATTCCCAGAAGGCACTAAAACTTGTAATTATTTATGCACGAATTGTTGTTAATTAACGAATCAGCCCAATAACAAAATAACGGGCATGCGATACCATGAAACCAAATTATTTCTCATTTTATATACTCCGGCCTATCCAGTCCTCCGCTCGTAAAATTACAGACCACATTCACCTGAAATAATCGTCTCGGAACCGAATAATGGATATAAAGTTATCAAACAAATGGCGGATTTCCATCAATTTTTAGAGTTGGCTGTTTCAATACTTGGGACTGCAGAGAACAACAAGATTCTTAAACATTTTTCAGACAAATGTCATGACTATGCTTCAAAACACACTAAAGCTCTGGTTGATATCGCTGAAAACACACTAAAGCTCCAGTTGATATAACTGAATATATAAATTCGTCAACCCCTAAAAAACTTAAGCGCGTCGTCCAACTGGATCACTGTCCATTTTCAATTCCGGTTTTTACATTTTTCATTCATTAGGTTTCTTTACTCCACTCAAAGGGTTCAAACATACCTCAAGTTCTTGCCGATATCGTCTCGCTTCTTGTTCTGTTGCTGTGACACGCTCTGCCATTGCCACAAAGGCCCGAAGAGACGGTACAACATCTGGGGCATCGTACAAAAGTTGATAAATTCCCAAATAAGAGCCTTCCGCGTGTTTCGCTCTTTTTGTAAGAGAATCTATTTCTCCCTGCAAACACGGTTCAACAAACTTAGTAGGTTTAAAACAAACAAATGGATGGTTTTGGTTTAGTGGAGATGAATGCCGGAACTAATGATCTTCATATGTTGCTATATATAAGAATACACCTGCCTCAAAGTAAATGGTGATACCATGCCATAGCAATTCAATGGTTGCTTATTAGAAACTACCATCCAACCGAGGTTGGATTTGTGCAAACTCAAAATCAGCAAGGAAGATTACATGTAAAAAAAAATCATTCGTACAAAGAAAATTCACTAGAACAAAAGAATCTGTAAGCGCAAAAAGGCCAATGGTTGATAAGCATCTATTGGCTGAAAAAGTAAATAATCTAATCTATATGATCTATATGATCTCTCTTACATGATCTATATCTTCTCGTGAAGATATTCAACAACTGATATCAAAAAAGTGTTGCTGCTAAAAAACTGGGAGCTCTTCAAAGTATCTAAAATTGACAATGATAAATTCCCAACCATTTGCATCTATAAGTGCAATACATGCCTAATTCATCATGAGCGGTCTAACACTTTCTCAATGTTAATGTGTGCCAAAATGCTCGCTTCTAGAATAAATTGAGCTGTCACACAGTCTTCAAAAATCGGAAGTAGCTGGAAACTTATCATTCTCGTTCAAGAAACTTTTGAGAATACTTCAAAGAGGTATTTGCCATTTGTTTTTATACTAATCATAAACAATAATGCTAAGAATCTGAGAATTTATCTGAACAGTTCGATACAACTAATTGCATACATTCTCAAAAAAGACGTTATGACTGGCACAACTACTCTGCGACATAGGTACATATATTCATCCGTTTCTCGGTTGTAGACCTTTCCCATAACTACACCGTCTATTAATGTCAATGTTTTTTCCAACATTTAAAGCAACTTGTCTCCGTGCACACAACTCCGAGTTCCGCTTGGAGACAGCCAATTGGATGATAAGAATTTAAACTTTGTCGCAGCCTTTAAATTGATAATTCGACAATTGTGTAGTGAGAAACGGGATCAAAGGCCGAAAAAAAAATTAACACTGATAGCTATACAAGGTGTACTTTCCATCTCAAGTTACAAAATTATCTAAACCGTTCTGAACATGACGCATGACCCCATTATGTAGCCCAAAGCTATTTTAAGGGAGGTACAAAACCACCAACGTCAAACAACATTTGCAGAGTCATCAAACATGAAATACAAATACCTTGGCAAGAGACAAGCAGAAAATGGGGAAGGGAGGGGATTATGTTTGTGTATCCAAAGTCATACTTCAGAAAATCTAACGAATTCATATCTGAAACGTCTGCAAAAATCTTCTCCGTCACCTATAAAACCCTCATAAACGCTAGAATACCCTAAAAATATCCTAAAAACCTACATGTGAAGTAACCATTCAATAGCATGTGGAGCCTTGCAAACGGAAGTGTACAAAGCAAAGAACAATGGACTTTGCTCTCTAGACATTGATTAAAAGCAAAAAGAAAAAAAAAGCAATGGAATGACTTAACACATTAATACACATTTGACAAAAAAAAAATTGGCTTAGATTTTGCTTCGTGTCTGGCAAAAGCCGGTCAAATATTAGTAATCCCTAGAACCAAGTCGGCCTTGGTTGACAACTATAATGACTAACTTATGTCCTAAACGTCGCTAGACTGCAACAAGTGATAAAAGGAAAAGGAAAAAGGAAAAAAAAATCAGGGAAAAAGGAAAAACAAAACCAAAACATTCAACAGGAAAAAAATGAATCCTCACTCGAACTGGAAAAGGAGAAAGAATGAAAAAGAGAGAGAGCTGTTATCACCTGATATGCTTTAAGCAATGGAGCTACGTCCTTTTTGTCCCCCGACCTAAATGCTTTTGTCAATTCGGCCAAACTCTTTCGGTTTTTCATACTGATATCCTGGTTTTGAGAAATGCCTAAACTTTGTTGATCCCATGCTGCTTTTGTGTTTTCCAAATCAAGCTCCTCCCAATAAGAAAGTACTCTTTTGGCTCCATCCAAAGCCGATTGTGAAAATCCAAAATCTTCGTTAGAATCGGCTGTTGCGCTTGAAATAGAAGTTGAGAGAGAATCTTCTCCGGGCTTAGGATATTCATTAAGAGTAGAATCCAAAGCACTTGAGACCTTTGACTGAAGAGGCTCGAGAACATCTAAAGCTTTGCTAAAAAGGTCATCCATTGCTGAAATCTTCTGTGCTTGATTGAATCACTTTGAACAAAATCTGAAATCTTCTTAAACGATTTTCTTTAAATAAATGAAATCTTCTTAAATGGTTCTCTTTTTAATGAGCTCTTTGAATAAAATTTCCGTAAACGATTCTCTTTAAAACAGAAGTCAATTATCCTTCAAATAAAAGTGCTTTCATAAAAAATGGGACTGGAAACGCATCGAGTTTACACAATGTCACTCTGTTTTACGTTAATAACCGTGTTAAAAAAGTCACCGAGGTTCAGATCTTAAATCTTAAAACGTAAAATATCTGTTGCAAATTCTAAAAATCTGCTTAAAACGCAAATTTTATTTGTGTAAAAACACTGACATTAAAAACAGGAAACATTGACAAGAATCTAAGACTTGAAAAAAGTCAATCCTTCAAACCGCCCATTCTTTATACATTAGAAGTTTTACTTCAAGGTCTATTATAATTTCATTCTCTGAGAGAGTACAGAGAAGGTGAAAAGAATTTGGGACCGTATCAAATCTGGTATGCATCATGCTTCCTCTGGTGGATTCTCTGCATAGTGCAAACCTAAAGTTCTAAAAGTGCGGACGTTCCGTACGAAATTCACAAAGAAATAACAAAAACATTTAAATGTACGAAAACGGGGTGGGAACGCTACAGTACGTACAGTACATTAACGCATACCGCTACACCGCGCATCGTTATTAGTGTCAAGGTTTAAATAGTGTGAAAGTAAATTTATCGTAATTGATGCTAATTAAGAATTTGAAATTTAAAAAAAAAAAGGTGTATTCTAATTTCGGCGTTAATGCTAATTTGGAACAGCAAAAATGGAAAAAAAATCTGTACGATTATATACATTATTATATGTATTCGTACAAATTATTTTTTGGGAACCATAGTGAAATTTATGTATCCGTACATGTCAGACTAATTTACGTGTCAGACCAATCCCGTTATTTTAGCGCAAGTTACCATGCGTGCGCGTCTGATTTAATTCATTTTTTGTAAAATTTTCACTTGAAAAGGTACATTTATGTACGGCCTGACATCTACCGTACACCACACAATTTATATTTTATTGTACTTTCGTTCTTTACCCTATTTTGTACGGTACCTTGATTAACGTCAAAGAAAAATTAAAATCATGTATCCTATTTGGGGAAAAAAATCAAAATTTTAAGAACCCAAATTAGAGTTTTTGACACTAATAACGATGCGCGGTGTACAGTACTGTACACCGCGAATCGTTATCAGTGTCAAAGTCACTAATTTGGGTTCTTAAAATATTGATTTTTTTTTTCAAATAGGAAACATGATTTTAATTTTTTCATTATTATAATTTAGGTATGGTTTAATTAGCGTAACAACATTCTAATATTGGTTGGTTTTAAATAGTGTGTAGTACGGACGACGACCGACCGTGCAAATCTGTACTTTTAGTAAAAAGGTACATTTATTGATTTAAAAGAGTCACGCTCGCACATGAAATCGCACTAAAAAGAAAGACTCAATCACATCGAAAAAAAGCCGTTCGCATAACTCTCGTCCGTCGACAGCATCGTGGTCAGTGTGAACATTTACCTTAATATCCATGCTAAAAGTTTATAGTACAACGGCGAAAATACGTTTTTGTCTTAATTTCTGTAATAACTCTGTAACTGTTGTTTCGACGTTCCGCGAATTTAGTTAGAATAGTGAACTTCGTAGCAATTTCATTAAAAATGTATTCTAATATAGGATCGCGTCTGTTTTAGCATAAATATTAATTCTAAATAAACCAGATTACCAAAATGACCCTTGAAATGAGTAACTTTTAACTGTAATATGGGTTTTTTACCATGATGGCACATAAAATAGAGTAACCATATTGGTAAAAATAGAATAAGTATACAACATTTGGCGTGGGTGATATATGTCGTGAGGTAACGCCAAATGCGGACATACCTCACAAAAAATAATTTTCTTGGACCAATCACAGTCACGCTCTCTTTGACAAATCACAGCCGCTCTTTATTTTTTTTGGTTCCTTGTGGAATCTGACGATTGCGCCGCCATCCTGAAAATCTCCCTATTCTTTCGACAGGGATCTTTGATAGTGTCGCTTCCTCTTTCACCGCCATGGATTGCACTTCGACCATGTCATCGCTTTCACGCAGTTTTTTTACATTTTTTAATTGTGTGAGACAGAAATGGCAAACATTTTGTTGCCAGTCAACTCCACCATTGATGACGTGGCAAGAGCCTACGCTCTTACTGGAGTGGCTCAGTATGACGTGGCAATTGTCAATTTCCTCTAAAATGCAAATAATTTTTTTGGAGACCCATGATAGCTTCTCCCTTCTAATCCTTTCACTTTTTTGTCTGCTTTTTTCGAGCCGGTTATGCCCTTACTAATCTTTATTATTTTCTTTTATTTTTCTGAAGGCTTATTTGAAGGTAACTTCTATCTTTTTTTACTTTTTTTATTTTTTGCTTTTGTTTCCCTCCTTTCACCTTTTCCGTTAACCGTTTTATTTAAGTTTGGTTTTTTTCCCTCTTATAAATATTCATGTTATGAGTTTTGAGAGAAATTTTGTGAATGTTTAGAAGGGAAATACAAATTCGTTTGTTATGTTTTGGCTGAAGAATGTTGTCTTTCTTTCGAAACGGAACGGTATTCAACTCTTTTTTGCATTTTTCTTATTTTTCTTTACCTTCATTTGATTATCCTCTTTTCGATTTCAGTTTATATGCAGGAGTCAACTTCCGAAAATACGTAAAGGATGGCTTGAGTGTTGGTTTCAAGGTATGTTGCGAAAAAAAATAATTAATAATTAAAAAGTTTATGCTTACTCAAATTATCAATGTTTCAGTGAACAAGTTTTCGTTGTTTATGAATTGATTAGACAAGTCTAAAGTTTGCCACATGTACCATTCACAGTAATAATGTTGTTGTGCCAACCAGATAAATCAAAAATGCGTCATGTGTACACTTCATAATAATGCGGATACATGTCATTTGTTTCATTTAGGTCATTTTGAAATTTGTCGCTATAACCATCCACGACAATGTCAAAAAATGTTAATTGTACAAATCAAATGAGACCAAAACATGCAGCGTGCATGATTCCGAATAGTGCCAAAATGTTTAATTCTAAGTCGCAAAACGACAAAATTAATAGGAGGAGGATGTTTTTTATCTTAACTCAAGGGTGGTCAGGATCTTTCCACAAATTAATGTGAAAAACGTGAATTCAAACGAGTATTTAGTGCTTATTTGAACGTGGATTCAAAATTCAAATGTGAATGAGTGAAACATCATGTGAATGGAAATGGGAGTTTTGAAGGAAAATTGAAGTTCCATTTGAATGTTTTGCAGGATTTTCGATTAGGCGAGAGAATTGCGAAGGAAGGAAAAGTTGCGTTAGTTGTGGTGAACAAATGAGATACTATTTTGGAGAAGGACAAACTTTACAGTGCACTTTGGACGTCAGGCGTCTCCGTTGTCTCGATTGGGCTCCCATTGTCTTTACTTTAGCAACCATGGGACAACGAATTCCTAAGTGCGAACAGATCAGCTCGAAAAAAACCTTTTTTTTTCTATCAGTCATTTTCTTTCAAGGCCTTTTTTTGTTCTTATCAAGCGACATAAATTTTTTTAAGGGAAGCATGGGAACATGTACTGAATTCGAAGTACGGTAATAAGTACGGTTACAAACAAACAAAAGTAGGCGATGAACAAAAGTTATTAGTTTTGAGGAAGGGACCGGAAGTCAATATTAAGTACAGCTATTGTCTTTATTGTTTATATGTTTGATTTGTTTCCGACAACATATTAGAGTGGACTTTATATTTTTTCTGCCCTAAAAGAGGATAGTGAAATCATTTGTATAAAAAGGGAATAGAAAGGAGAGAATAGAGAGAAGATTCATGAAAAAGTGGAAAGGTAGAGAAGTTTTCCGAAGTTATGAGCCTATATTCAGATTTCGAGTGTGTAAAATAGTGAAATTGCTCCAATCAATAATTTATTTTAATTGAAATTTTAGTAATGAAATAATTATTATGTTAAATATTTTTAAGCCATGATACTCCAATGAGGATGTTATTACTCTTTATTTTAATGATATATGTGTCTTTGTTATTTTTTACCAAATGATTTTGTTTGATACGTGTTTACGACTGCTATCGAATGATGACAATTTTTTTTTTGGTCATGGATGATGACCGACCAGCGCGATGATTCATTGTCATCGCTGACCAAACAACTGGCTTCGGCACTGTCTCTCACCGGAAGACCAACCGGCGTCGAGAATGTGTCGTCGCTGAAGTGCAAAACAACAATAAAGTAATATTGACATTCAACCAAAAACCAATAAAGACGTTTTGTCATCGTGGAAAATCCTTCGGCTATGAGGCAATGTCATCGCTGGAGAACCCACCCGCGACGAGAAATTGTCATTTTTATTGATTAGCCTCAAATATAGAGTTGTAAACTAAACTTTTTTTTTGGGTGTTTGCTTTTCATAACTCCTCAATGTGGGGTTCCTGTTTGGGATCCTTTTTCTTTGGTGTAGGTGAGAACGTATGATGGAAAAATTATTGAAGCCATGGTTTTTGTCTCATGAAGGAATGCTTTTTTACAGATGTCTTTTTACATAGTTGTCATTTTGTGAGGTCGTCTCTTTGTAATAGAACGGTGGTAACGCTGTGTAAACCGACCTGTTTATGAAACGAATTCTCAAATCAGAATCTGAATTGGCAATAACATGTTGCATGCCATATTTTAATCGGTGTTTTGTTTAAGTACTTGGTCTAAGCAATTGCCACGTCGTGAGTTGACTGGACTCCTGCTGCGACTTTGTGTGATGTAATGTTACATCTACCCAAACTTTTTTGCCCGATCCGTTACTCTCTTACATAGTTATCACAGAAATATCACATACCAAATTATATGAGAAGAAAGGGAGAGGAAAACACGAGGAAAACGGGAGGGGATGGATGCAGGTTTGAGATGGAATGGGACAGGAATTTGTACAAAGCTAGGGAGTCTAGGCGGGAGGGCAAGAGTAAGAGGCATATTCTACTCAAATGAACATTGAATATCCCTTTTCCACTTGTTATTTAGTTTGGAGGGTTTTTGGGTTTACTACTGCTCTTTTTTGTACTATTTCCCATTATCATTTCCCACTTTTTTTTAATCCCAAGAAAATTCGAGTTTTACAAAGTATCAACGTCTTTGAAATTTAAGAAAAAACTATCATCACTTGCCAATTTCAAGTGTTTACAAATTTACATCCACACAATGGAGAGTGACATAATATTTCCTTTATAGAAGCAGCGCAAGAAGTTTGCTGCAGCAACATTGATCATCTAAAATCCAATTTGTGAACCTCTGTGAACCTCTGTGATTTCATCAACAGACAAAAACATTTCCAAATCAAGGGTGTTTCTCAAACCAGGGAGTTAGGCGCTACACCAGAGTTTTGAAGGTAAAATATAAACAAAAATCTAGAGTGAAATACACCATATTCAACACAAAATACACAGGTACCTCATGATACAAACAAACCTATACTGGCAAATATCACGTAAGGAATGTTTTAATCATGTTCATAGAAGACAATGTACAAGAGGCTATGATATAGCTAAGGTTAAAATATATAACAGTTGAATCTACTAAATCTAATACATTTAGGAGTTCCTCCCGTTATGCAAACGGAACGTGAGTAGATCGCTAATTTTTGTACAATCACATTACACAGTTGTTGATACGAGTTTCCGGTGGTGTTTTCAGGCTATAATACTCCTAGACCAAACACCAATTTTTGGGGCAAGTCTAGCACATGACTAGACAAACAACTCCAGTTAGCAGATCCGAAAGATAACTTCAATTGGTTATATACATTCAGCTTATATTCAGACGATCCGCTTCTACGCCACTAGAGAGGATTCACAAGACGAAGTTATGTGTTGAGAACAGTATCATTCGCTACAGTATCCTTCGCTGTGCGTACTTCCACATCCTGTTTCGTCAAAAAACAACAATAAATAACAAATTATAAAGCCAACTACAATAACATAACACAAATGGAGCCATAAAAAAGAACAGCAACATTTTTGATTGCATAAGAATTAGGAAATATTTCGAACAAGAAAGGCCCGCATCTTCAGAAATTAGGACAGGTGAGAACATTCGAAAGTTCTTGCAGGGTGATTAGACATCAAATGTGACCACACTAACTCATGTTTAGTTCGAACTGTCGTTTTGTCTAAAATTGATTTTTCAAAAACTGTACTTGGAAAATCAAAGAATTCAAAATTTAGAATAAAAAAAAAAAAAAATGAATGGATCAAAAAAGAAAACAACATTTCATTTATTTTCCTTTTTTATCTTTTTTTATCTTTTTTTATGGGTTGATGAGGTAAATGGGAGGAAAGTTTTAGGAAAACTTACTACAGGAATAGCTTCCCGAAAAATGTTCGGGAGAATTCCTGATAGTTCTGGGAATGAGGTTTTTATATCCAATCGCCCGGTCCTCTGCGACCATCCGGGTGATTATTCGTCCCTTTTGGTTGTAACATGTTGTTTTTTTCGGGGGGCACCTACGGGTTGACAGCTGTATGCTGAGTCCCCACATCTTAGCCCGTGGTGTTGTCATTTCCGCTTGAAGCTTCTTCCACGAGTGCAATATATATGGGAAAATTATAAAAGTGAGAGGTTAAAAAAACGAGGCAATCCATTATGAAAGGAGGGTGGGCTCAATTTTTAGACTTTAATATTTGGTTTTAAATTTCTAATCTTACCTTTTTAAAAATCTAAAAAACGAGGCGAGAATCTTTAAAAGTTGTCGCAGAAAATGTTTACGAATGAGCCATGCCGAAAAATTCTACGAATGATCCATGAAAAATGACGCAGCTTATTGAATGCACAGAAGTTTATTACAAGAGAGACTAAAAGGACAGATGGTGTTGTTTTATCGTTGTTTTGCAGCCGTGACGTTTTTGCGGTTAATAAATTAGCCACGTGTAATTGTGGTCATCCAATAATATGTGGCGTTACGTCGATTCATCAAGATAATTGTACATTGCGACAAAATTAGGATCATTTTTTATTGTAATATGTGTGCCTTCTGTAACTTAGGGTGTGTCCCCTTGTGCATAAGTAAGGGTTTTTTTTCTGTCGTTTTCCTGTAAAACTTAGCTCCGTATTGCCTAAGTTCTAACCGTACGAAAAAATAGCAAATTTGTAAGGTACAATTTGCGTCATCCTCAAACTTAGAATGTACGAAAATTTGTCGTCTTGTGTTTTTCGAACTACTTCGACGACAAAAAACGTCATCTTCAACCTTATCTTTAAAACACATGTGCGATGTGTTTTAAAACTAGGGATTTTCTATAAACAAATAGGAACATATATTCGCACGTGCCGTACTTTCCGAAAAAAATCACACGATTTCCAAAGACAAATAAAAGTACAGAATTCGCTATGTTTTGTCCGTTTGCTTTCAACACGACAAAAAAAGTACGCAATTTGTTTGGTTTTGTCCGTTTTGGTCTCGTACGGATTTTTTTTTTGCAGGGGTCTCGAAATTCCGATGCCATTTCACGTCAACCGGACAGGAGACGCGAAGGCAAAGCCCATCATTCTTCGACCGTGAAACTGCACAGGCTGGGAGGCGGTACGTCGACAATGTCATGGTAAGACATGCGACGTCACAAGCGGTTCCAAAAATAACGTGCGACCACAGATTGTAAACGTTGACAACCGTCACAGGTATTGTCGACGTATACAATCGTCACAAGCGTAAGTTACGATTTCGTCCTTACAGACATAGGGACACTTGAAAACCGGGTCCGGCGGATCCGCGCTAAAATACAAAGTAAGTTCGCTAAGTTACAAGTACATGGGGACATACCTTTACTCAACAGATCGCAACTTTATTAGAGTTAAGACACCTTATTAAAGTAAATTGACTCTAACATAACCACCAAAGTGCGACGGTATTAGAGTTCAAAAGTACCTTTTCCGTACGAAAATCAAACAACGTAACGGGAAATGTCGTTTACATTCGACCTACATCCGTAATTCATTCGTTCATACATGCTGATTTTCAATTATGTAACTGCGCAAAATTTACATGTAACCTTCGACGGTGGTCCCGACGTAACTGACATTCAGCACTTCAATACTACTAACGTCATACTGACGTCACGTTTACATAATTTAGTGTTCATAATTACAGCGCGGATAATTATCGCCGGCATAACCCAATATAGAGTACTTAAATAAATTAGAGTAAAATTCCTTTTTGAAAAAGTTATATCACACAAATTAGAGTAAGTAACTCTAATAATTTTTTTTACTATTTTTACTCTATTTTTTTCATTACTCTAATTACGATTCGCGGTGTACAGTACACTGTGAATCGATATTGGCCTAATGGACGCTATTTAAGGTACCTTTTTTTTGTTTTTTTAATTCTCAAATAGAATTATCCATACTATTTAAAAAAAACCCTAATTCCTAATTAGAATAAACGATTTCGTTGAAAAGTTCCAAATTCTCAATTAGCGTAAATGACGGTAATTGTTCCTATACGCTAAAGAAACCTTTACGCGAATAACGATTCACGGTGTAGTTTTAGTATTTTACGAACATAAGATAAAGTGGCTTAGGCTAACACTAAATGCGTTAATCTTATTTAAATGTTAATAACGCTAAATTTTTGTTTTGCACCAGGAAAAGCCGCGACCAAAAGTAGTGTTATAAACATTAATAAAGTTGAGTGGTGTAGTTTGACTTTTGTAGCAGTGATTGCTAGTAATTTTGACGGTTGGATGGACCACCGACTCCCTGAGCTTTGGTACAGCTTTCGAGTCAGGGTGTACCTCCATCGGGCATTTCCAATAATCTTACGGACACGTTTACTGGCAGTAATATTTGTATCACTTCTCCATCAGGCTGTGTCAGCGAGGCACCAATTGCTGACGTGCTGGATTACGATTGGGTCCACGTTAGGATCTTGTTCACTCGGTCGATAATATTAAAAGATTCGAAAAGTACAAAATCTAAACGGCGTATGTACGGACGAACGAAGATTAAAATATGTAGCAGAGGTACGCGAATGTACAATTTGTACGTTCTTGTCATTTCGCTGTACCCGTTTCGAAATCATTTTCAAAATGAAAATTTGTACTTTATCGTTTGCCATTATGTTTTGTACGCAAAGTCCTTTCCACGAAGGAAAATAGTCGTCATAGAGATATCCTGCGTCAAAGATTTTTTCGTTGCTTGCGAATCCACCCTGTACGAAGACACGTGGCATTTGCCAATTGTGACGTCGTCATCGCTCGTCCGCCGTGGATGATACCTTTTTGTTTCCAAGTGTACCAATAGAACGTCCAGTATGTGGCAAGTCTCCTCCTGAGGACAGTTGAGAAGGCTTGCCGCACACTGGACAGAAGGAGCGTTTGCTTCGAAAACTCGAAATCGGACGGTCGAAATTTTCGCCCAAAGTTTGGAGAATCTTCACGAATCTCTAGTAATCATGTTAAAAAAATAAAAAACAGTACGGCTATGTACGAAAATGCGTTGGCCTTGTACTGAAATGCACTTTTTCCACTAATGAACCTCACTTTTCGCCTGATGGAGGTTCACCTTCAGTTCAAGTTTTATGCTTGGTGGGTTTAACCATCGCGGTTTTGATAATAGAGTCTTCTTCGTCTGTCCTGATTGGTTTATCTGGTGTCAGAGTCAGAGCTTCCGAACAAATCTTTTAAACCGGTGTAAATCGTCCACGTCTGCCAAAATGATCGACTTTTGAGTTTTGTGAACTTTTATTGTCTAGTCTTTTCTCAAGGCTGACGATTGGCTATAATGTTTGGGGGGGAGCTACGTGGTCCAATTATATCAAAGAAGGTTTAGCTCTTGAACTCTCATCTGTGTCGGATCGAGAACGACAGGCTCCCGTGGACAACTCAAAGTCTCCTGTCGCTCGCAGATCGCCTCGCGGACCACTTTGTGAAGGTCATCAGAAGTTCCGTACACAGTCTGCAGAATACACCCAGTCCGTTAAAAAAACCGCCGATTGCAACAGAGACCGCCGATTGCAAATTGTTGAGCCGTTGGATCATCTCATAAAACAATCGGCTTCGATCATCCTCCTTTCCCTTTTTCCCCGTGTGGGAGTAGCTCTGACACCACCATCCTACTACAATACAATAATAATCATTAATAGTAATAATTGATAAAACGTGCTTCTAGTCCTCTTCTTTTCCATAAAAAAATTGACTAAACATTGTTGTGGCCGGATGATTCTATAATTAAAGTGAATTGTTTCCCTTATGAATAGGGAGAAGAGATAACCCTAGAAAAATATATTTTAACTTTCTTAGAAAAGTTCCCCAATCTACATCCATAATCTTAGAGGACAAGCTACGACAAAGGGGTCAAAAAAATGGTAAAAAAAACAAGGAGTTGTGCTCCCAAAATCCGGTGGCCTCCTCCAATCTTCCCTTACACCTAAAACTACACCGTGTATCGCTATTAGTGTTAATGTTTTTTTTGCCACTTAAAACGTGTTTTCTCCGTACACATTTGTCGGATTGTGTATCTGACGGTTGCGATTGGAAGGTAGGATTTTCAGCTTCCAATTGGCAGTCTCAAATTGAAAATCGGACAAGTGTGTACGGAGAAAATATAATTTATGTGGCGGAAAAATATTAACACTAATAGCGATTCGCGGTGTACTAAACGAAGTGAAAATACATCCTAGTCTTCAATATCTAAAGATTTTTGTTCATCAGTGGGAAAAGTGGAAAACCTTGCACATAAACAAAACATAATTGGTGGCAGGTTTTACACCTTTCTGTCGCCCCCAGAAAAAAATAAAATCTGAAACGTAAAAAACTTGAAACGTACGGATGTCAGACCCTTCAAGATCTCTCTAAGGACTCTCTCTAATTCTCCTCAGACGTCCAGCTTATCCCAAGTCTCGACCAATCCCGAGTGCGTAGCAAAACGATAACGACAAACGATCACCCTCTACCACAAGTAAAGGTAACTTCCAAGAAATGATTTCTTCGATAGTCAGAAATCGAAAAATGCAATTTTTGAACTGTCTCTTGTAATCAATAGAGATACATATCCTATCCTTGTCCCCTTTTTTTCAAAGAGAAATCCCTGTTGGAATTAAATCCTAGGACCAAAGCCCACAAAATGGGTTGAAGAGTTAAGTGTTAGAATTCTCCAACTCAGGGACCTTGGAGGTCAAGGGAGAAGGTGATAGAGGTGTGACAAGAAGTGACTGGCTTCTTTGAGAAAACTCTTCTTTGAGAAAACTGATGACATGGAGGCTAATCTTCTTGACTCTTACGGTATGTCCCCATGTACTTGTAACTTAGCGAACTTGCTTTGTATTTTAGCACAGATCCGCCGGACCCGGATTTCAGGTGTCCCTATGTGTAAAAAACGAAGTTGCCACTTAATGGTGTGACGATTGTATACGTTGACAATGCCCGTGACGGCTGTCAACCGTGTACAATCTGTGATGACGCACCAAATTGTTAAAAATTGCTTTGGACGTCGCACAACCTTGCGTGACATTTGTAGACGTTTAGCCTTTCAACACTTTACTGCCAATGGAGGATGTCAATGGCTGAAGAACTGCCGTTTCCTCTACTTTTCCTGTACGGTACCTTTCTTGTACGGTATTTTAAGGCTCATTAAAATGATATGGTTGCTTTTAATGTATAATGGATTTAGTACAGCTGATTTGTAGAGTAGATTGAGTGAGACATAATAAAACCAATTTTAAGCGCAATGATTTTTTTAATTTGTTTTTGTTTTTCTGGCCGTGTAAAAACGAGGTAAGATTTTTGGATGAAACAACCTAAAAAATAAAATTTATTAGCCGCCATTGTCTGAGATGAATAACATAATAGTAATAATTGTGTTTTTTCTTTTAAAAGGTAGAAGACATGCTTGAATACCTCTGGCAATGGTCAGAAAACTTCACTCTGACTGTTTTTTCCCGCTTCCCACCGCTTAACTAGAGCCCGCCTGGTGGAAGAATGTGGAATAATGAAGTTTGAAGGGGTGGTAAAGTTTGAAGGTGCGGCGAGTGCGACTTGATGTGGCTTCAGAGATTTCTCACCTTTTCGTGAAATGGCGTCGGAATCTTCAGACCCCTGAAACATAATTTTCTGTACTGAGCACAACTTGACAAAACAAACAAATCATGTACTTTGATGGACGCAAACGGATAGAACATAGAGGATTCTGTACTATTCCTTGTCCTTGGAAATCATTTGAATTTTTTTGAAATTTACGGCACGTGCGAATATATGTTCCTATTTGTTTGTCGAAAATACTTTGTTTTAAAACACATCGCCGATGTGTTTTAATGAAAAGTTTGAAGATGACGTTTTTTGTCGTGGTCGTGGGTCGAAAAACACATGACGACAAATTTCCGTACATCCTAAGTTCGAGGATGACGCAAATTGTACTCTACAAATTTGCGATTTCTTCGTACGGTTGCAACTTAGGCAGTAGGGAGCTAAGTTTTATAGGAAAAAGACAGAAAAAAACGCTTACTTATGCACATGGGGACATACCCTTAGGTGATTCCAAAATTGGGTTTTCTAAAGGGGACGCGAGTAAAACGAATTAAAAGGCGAAAAACACGGATCTGAAAATTGATCTAGCATGTTACTGTTTCTATGTTCTATGTTCGAACAGATGCTTGTAAATGCTACCTTTTTCGAGTGCAACTTCTGGCATAGAGACTACACCGTGTATTGCTATTAGTGTTAATAATTTTTTAGCCACTTAAAATATCTTCTTTCCGTACATATTTGTCCAATTTTCAATTTAAGACCACCAATCGGAAGCTGAGAATCTTGCCTATCAATCGCAACCGTCAGATCCACAATATGACAAGTGTGTACAGAGAAAAGATGTTTTATGTGGCAACAAAAACATAAACACAAATAGCGATACACGGTGTACCCTTTCGAAATGTTGGGTGATTCAAAAATTAGGGTTTTATAAAAAGAGTACATGAGTGAAGTATAAGACGAAAAAGAAAGAGATGTGCTTCCTGACCTGCTACTCACTAATGTAGTTGGTGTCTTATTGCCTCCACTCTTGTTTCCCGTTTCTTGGCTGGGGACACCCCCGTTCTAGCTACTGTTATCCCCCGGGTTTCAGACGGTGTGTTCGCCTTCCAGCGATCTCTATTGGACGCGTCACGTTCTCTTCCTCCCAATGCCCTAGTGGATGTGCCAATTTTCTCCACCCTTGTTACAAAATCTGTTGAGCGTCTCCAGGAATCGATTTCAGATCGGGTTGTCGCCGCCATTAAATCCGACCTTCTCAAGGCGCTTCCCTCCGATTCTTCGCGTGCCCGTCTTCTCTCTTCTGGTGGACCTGGTTCTGGGTCTTGGCTTTTCGCTACACCGATTTTGTCCACTCTCCGATTCTCACCGGCTCAGTTCACCACCGCCCTCCGGTTTCGCCTTGGCCTCCCCCATCCTCCTTTACTTGGCTCTCTTGTTTGTGCATGTGGTCGCGTCTTGGGGGCCGATGGTGTCCATTTGCTTCGTTGCTCCCATGGGGGAGATTTGATCCAGGCGCACGACACTATTCGCGATGCCGTTGCGACTATCGCTTCAGAGGGGGGCTTTTCTGTGCGTCGGGAAGTTTCTCATATTATTCCCAAGCGTCGGATCGATGTTGTTCTGCTTGATGGTGCCCGTCGCATCTTCGGTGATATTGTTTTGGCGAACCCTACTTCAGCTACAGTTGTTGGTCAGGCGGCTCGACATGTTGGGGTGGCGGCTCGTGATGCCGCTAAGGCGAAGGAGCGTGATTATGCCCACCGGGACCCTATGGATGACTTTATTCCGATGGCGGTCGAGATCTTTGGTTGTCTGGGTGTTGCAATGGACGAGTTTCTCCGTACTTGCGCTCGACGTGTTGTCGAGCGCCAAGGACCAGGGAGCCCTCCTCCTTCGGTCCTTACTTCTTTTTATCGTCAACGCTTATCTGTGGCTTTACAACGAGTGCAAGCTTCTATTCTCCTCCGATCGGCTGTTGCGGCTATGGATCGTCGTCGGGTTCCGGAACTCCCTCAACGTGCTCCCCCGGGATGGGGGGACTTACGGGGTTGCTTTTCGTAGTTATTTAATTGGGTTGGGATTGGGGTTGTAGTTCTGGTTTTGTCAATTGTCGAGCTTTTCATTTTGAGTTTGGGTGTTTTTATTTTCCTTGTTGTTGTTTTCTTTTTGTTTTTGTTGTGCTGATATTTTATTCCCCTGCTGGTAGTTTTTCAGTTTCGGCCATGCCACCCCTTTTGTACCCCCGGACTCAGATGGTTTTCCATTGTGCTTTTTAATTTATCCTGCGTTTTACTAGTTTTTACATTTGAGTCTAAATGGGTGCAAATCGCAAATGTAGCCTCCTTTTGTTTCCATGGGCCAACTGAATCCTACAGAAAGGTGCAAAGAATGAGTGAGGGAAGATTTACGGCTTGGGTGTTGGAGGAGAGCCTGGTAAAACAAACGGGCTGACTGGTTTTCTCTTGTTTTTTAGGGTTTTTAGAGTTTTCTAGGGTTTTTTAGGGTAAAGGTATGGGCGCTTATATCCACAAATAACTAGTGATCTGCTGAGATCTCGTGATAAGGAGAGGGAGAGGGAGAGGAGGGAGAGGGAGAGGAGGGAGAGGGAGTGTGAGGGAGAGAGAGGGAGAGAGAGAAGAAACCCAAATCTTGGCGGAAAAAAAAAACCTCGCATAGAAATACTTTCAGTTACCTTAACAGAATATTCAGCCAATACCACATCGCCACGTCTTATCAACAGAGATTGCTCAACGCGAAACCTCATGTCTATCTATGTACTAGCATGCCGCGTGGCACAGTATACAGCTCTAGTTCTTGGCTACCTTGTCAACACTATAAAAAAAACTAATGTACTTTCAACCCAAATGATACCATGATCCCACCTATCACCGCCAATTTTACTTCATTGGAAGACCTGTCCAAACCCTCACCTCTTCGCAATTTTTTTCTATCCTTACATATGATCGCAAATAGTCAAATACTAAAATACGAAACTCGACAAATTAAATACAAGGATAAACTCGCAAAATAGGCAATATTCATAGAAAAACCAGGGTCAACCGTTAGTCTAATGCCACTTTTTGCGTCATTTTCTTTCCACATCACCGACACATCTCACTCCAAAAACCCTAAAACCCCTAAAAAGTCGTTGCATATTATTAACTGTTTCAGTTGGCACAACATTTATTCTTCGAACCAAAAGAAATGGGACATAAAATAATATAAAAAGAAAAATTATCAATACATCAAAAACCAATAAAAGTGCCAAGCAAGCACTAGATAAGATAGTCTCTCCTCCTCTCTAGGACTTCCCATGCCTTGTGGACAAAAGTGTCGACTTATTTTGAAAAAAAATGTCCCAAAACTTTTTTAGATGATTTAAGTTGATTTAAGATTGTCGAAGATCCTCTCGCTGTCTCCCTCATAGGAACAAAAAAAAGAAAACTGAAAAAAAAGTTTTCTATTGCATGCCCGTAATAAATAAGTGAAGTGTATCTATTATTTTCTATCTATTTCTCCACTTTTACTCGACCAATAAGACGTCCGCACTGAAAATTGTAGTTAAGATTAACAAAGTTTTCCTCTCTTTAGTAGTGACACTCGGAGAAGGAGGAGGAGGAGATGGTTTAATGACATGTGCTGGACAAGGCACGTAACCAGGTCGAGGAGTAAGGAGAGAATCCATGTCAGTCGGAATTAGTACACCGGTAAGTCCTTGAATAGAGATAACTGAATCATCCAAAATATCGGCGTACAATCCGGTGGAATTAATCGAAGGGTCAGTGTAGTTTGCGTAGAAGACATTGAGAGCTTCGTAGGGGGAGAAGTAGAGAGGGGCGCCTAAGTAGGTCGGAAGGACAGTCTTGTCAGTGGTTCCCTGTGGAAAAAAGGGACAGAAAAAAAGTAGAGAATTTGTCTTAACTTAAGCCTTGAGGGAGTTTCTTGTGTACACATCCGAATACCAGTTTTGAGTTCCGGAATTCAGTTAGCGTTCCAATTACATATAGTGTTACCGTTTCAATAACATTTAAGGCATAAAGATTGAAAATATATATGAACAGATTTGGGTTACAGTTTATAGAAGTCCATTGGAATGAGACACAGGGACCTCTAATCTCAATTTGAATACCAAAAGAAACGGACAATAACTTGTCATATAACATGAATTATTTCAACCTGGACTACTTCCTAAACCACATTCCTAGACATACAATTCTCACAAAATCAGGACAGTTTCCACGAAGGAAATGAGACTCAATAGCATAAAGCATGAAGCTAATAACAGCATTCCAAAACAATTCAAAAGTGTCACAAACTTGCAAAAACAGATGTCAAAAATGAGAAAATGAAAAAATATCTCACCTGAAAATCTGAAGAATCTCTGTACTGCGGAATCATATGATAAAGGACAAGATTGAACAAAACCGTCAATCGGTCTTCTCCCTCTAACAATTTAAGAAGTTTCTTTCCTTGTGTCGAGTCTTTAAGCGAATCCCAAGCGTCGTTCACAGGAGCCAATAAGGTTGTCTGATTAGTAAACGACAAAGCTACATCCAAACAAGTCTCATTCAAATACTTAATTGTCGTATTCATCAACGTCAACACGTCCAAAGCCCCGACTATATACTCATACTCTGAGTATTGGTATGGTGGAGGAGGAGGCGGGGAAGGAGGAGGAGAAGGAGGAGGAGGAGAGATTTGAGTGGGACATGGTACGAGACCGGGTCGAGGAGTATCCAAAGCATCTAAGTCGGCAGGAATCAATACTCCGTCGGTTCCTTGAATAGAAATGATTTCGTCGGCCATAATATCGGCATATACAGCGGTTACATTGTTGGAAGGAAAAGTATAGTTAGAGAAAAAGAAGTTGAGGGCTTCGTATGGGGAGAAGTAGAGAGGGGAGCCTAAGTAAGTCGGAAGGATAGTCTTGTCAGTGGTATCCTGTGGAAAAGAATGAAGGAGAAAAGGAAAAAAAAAGTAAAAAGTAAAATGAAAATGTGGTTAGTTGTCATCAGCATTTTCATTGTACTTGGTAGAGGTTCTCCATTGGCAGTGGTTTCAGTTACAGTTTTGGAGAAATTCCGTCGCAGTTTTGAGTACATTCAGTTACAGTTTGTGAAATATTACTTTGTTTTATCTGATAAGTTGATTTTTTCAGAATCTTGAGATAGATTTAGGATAAAATACAAAAATTGAATCACAGATTTGACTTGGAAAGAAAACGTGGGAGATATTTAGGCAATAAGATGAGAGTTTCGGTTAAAAACGTGTCTTAATCTTAGAAATTCATGAGTATTTGAAAAAAAATGTTTTGAGATAGACTTGACAGAGAAGAAAATTAGATGAACTCAAATTTTATTTACCTGTACAGCTTCTTGGTGACATAAGAAGACACCTTTACAGCATTAAGAGTTATAAGTGAAAAATGAATTAGCACCAATAGATTAAGCCTTTTTTTTTCTTTGAACAGTATCTGTTCGAATATTCAAATATTGAAAATGGTTGGTGAATTTGGATAATTAAAACTTACAAATGAGCTTACAAAATGTTTTGAAAGTTATCGCCTTCAAAAGAAAGGTTTATTTGTACAAGGAAGTACTTCTTTAGCTTTGCAGATGTAAAAAAAAAAAGAAGGATAACTCAGGACAAAGAATGACATGCTTTATGGAGTTTTGAAAAAACTCTCCAACTGTATCATGGAATTTTACTATTCTATTACTTTATTATATTTTATTATTTCAGTACATATAACCTTAGATTGCCACACTAAATTTTAACCTTCTTTATCAAAAATACACTATTGAAATTGTTGAAATTTAAGTATTTTCTAGGTCTGCATTAGGATAGAAAAGAGCATTAGGATAGAAAAGAGCAAAGGCAGTCTGCCTCTAACTCCCTTCTCTAAGCCCCCACACTTGTTGTAGTCACTGAAGGCTGGATAGCCATGGCTGCCTAGGCCCTCTAGAGAGACTGGATAGCCATGGCTGCCTGATAGCCATGGCTGCCTGATAGCCATGGCTGCCTAGGCCCTCTAGAGAGACAGGGAGTAGCTTTGGTAGATTTACCAAAAGGGAGGTTGACGGACCCAAGATTTGATCTTGATTCCTGCCGTCTGTCAATCTGCCTGTAGCCATTAGCTTTGTTCTATAAGTCTAGGACCAGTGCTAAAGTGTATGGGGTTTGATAGCTATTTAAACATTTACACGTAGGACATTTCATAACTAACGAAACGTATTGTAGAACATAGAACATGATGTATACTATAGTACCGCACAAAATAAATGGTGCGAACATTTATTTCAACGGCTTATTTAAAAAACCGATCTAATCGGACGGCCATGGTAAGCGCCGACGTCGCGGGAAGGACGTTTTGGCGGTTTTCGGACGCCGCCACTCTGAACGACACGTGGCAACATTTTACGGGATTACGAAATCTTAAGAGCGCACGATAACAAGTCATGACAGATGTCATCGGTATGGCCATGCCGTACAAATGTCGTACACAAAGTACTCCGGCACCTGTACTTTATATACGGTACAGTCTTGTGATTGGTGCGTACCTCAGTACTAGAGGGTTTAGAGAGGGGTTTTAGGACTTAAGAAAATAGTAGGTAGCCGCCTCTCCCTGAGCTTCTGTACAAAAAGTCAACTTTGACCAGCCATAACTAATTGCTCAAGGGAGCAAATTCAAATTCAGAGATTCTTTTTGCTGCTGATTAAGGGGAGTCTAAGCTACACACGGGTGTAGTCGGTCACAGTCTTTGACAGCCAAGGTGGCGGTATTTATAAAGGAAAGTCAAAGTGGGGGAATGTGTCCAAATACTCATCTCCTAACTTTGCATTCTGTGGGGGAACTGAGCAGAACTGAGCACACAGAAAGTCTTCGTTCATAGGGGTGAAGCTGAATTGGAGTTCTGACTGTCAGGGTGTCAGTCATTTGGGTTTGTATCAAATTGGAGTCGGCACTATCTAGATAAGCTTCTTTGGATCTGCGATTTTTGGGGGGGAATGGACCCCATAGAATTTCAAAAATCGTCTCTAAACTCGAATTGGGTCAAAATAACTAACAGAATCTAGGAAAAAAAAAAAACAACCCAGATAACCCACCATTCGAAATAAAAAAAAACAGCTATACCCCTAAACAAACAAAAACAAGAATAAGCACACACCTGAAAGTCGTAGGCGGTTTTGTACTGAGGGATCATATGATAAAGAAGTAAATTAAACAAAACTGTAGCTTTATTTTTTGACCAAAGCTTTTTCCTCAAAGCTTTTCCATTGGGAATATTCTTGAGGTTCCTCCAAGCGGCATTTGTGGGAGCCAAAAAAGTCGTACGGTTCGTGAATCCCAAGGCAACATCCAAACAAGTTTTTTTTAAATACTTAAGAGTGGTGTTCGCCAAAGTGAAAGCTTCCAAAGACCCAACAATGTATTCGTATTCTGTGTATTGGTAAGGTGGAGGAGGAGGCGAGGGAGGAGGAGGCGAGAGAGGAGGAGAAAGAGGAGGAGGAGAGATTTGAGTGGGACATGGTACGAGACCGGGTCGAGGAGTATCCAAAGCATCTAAGTCGGCGGGAATCAATACTCCGTCGACTCCTTTAATAGAAATGACTGAATTGGTCCAAATATCGAAATGTGGAGCGGATACATTGTTGGAAGGAAAAGAGTAGTTAGAGAAAAAGAAATTGAGGGCTTTGTAGGGGGAGAAGGAGAGAGGAGCGCCTAAGTAGGTCGGAAGGATAGTTTGTCAGTGGTAACCTGTGGAAAAGAATGAAGGAGAAAAGGAAAAAAAAAGGTAAAAAAAATGAAACAAAAATATATATATATATATATATATATATATATATATATATATATATATATATATATATATATATATATATATATATATATATATATATATATATATATATATATATATATATATAAATATATATATATATATATATATATATATATAAAATATAATAAAGTAATAGAATAGTAAAATTCCGTGATACAGTTGGAGAGTTTTTTCAAAACTCCATAAAGCATGTCATTCTTTGTCCTGAGTTATCCTTCTTATTTTTTTTACATCTGCAAAGCTAAAGAAGTACTTCCTTGTACAAATAAACCTTTCTTTTGAAGGCGATAACTTTCAAAACATTTTGTAAGCTCATTTGTAAGTTTTAATTATCCAAATTCACCAACCATTTTCAATATTTGAATATTCGAACAGATACTGTTCAAAGAAAAAAAAGGGCTTAATCTATTGGTGCTAATTCATTTTTCACTTATAACTCTTAATGCTGTAAAGGTGTCTTCTTATGTCACAAAGAAGCTATACAGGTTGAGTTCATCTAATTTTCTTCTCTGTAAAGTCTATCTCAAAACATTTTTTTTCAAATACTCATGAATTTCTAAGATTAAGACATTTGTAACCGAAACTCTCATCTTATTGCCTTAATATCTCCCACGTTTTCTTTCCAAGTCAAATCTGTGATTCAATTTTTGTATTTTATCCTAAACCTATCTCAAAATCCTGAAAAAATCAACTTATTAGATAAAACAAAGTAATATTTCACAAACTGTAACTAAATGTACTCAAAACTGCGACGGAATTTCTCCAAAACTGAAACAAACAAAAACAAAAACAAAAAAAAACAGAAAAAAAACAAAAACAAGTACCCACCTGAAAATCAGAGGCGGTTTTGTACTGAGGAATCATATGATAAAGAAGTAAATTAAACAAAACTGTAGCTTTATTTTTTGACCAAAGCTTTTTCCTCAAAGCTTTCCCATTGGGAATATTTTTGAGGTTCCTCCAAGCGGCATTTGTGGGAGCCAAAAATGTTGTACGGTTCGTGAATCCCAAGGCGACATCCAAACAAGTTCTTTTTAAATACTTAAGAGTGGTGTTCGCAAAATTGAAAGCTTCCAAGTACCCAACAATGTATTCGTATTCTGTGTATTGGTAAGGAGGAGGAGGAGGAGAGGGAGGAGGAGAAGAAGGAGGAGGAGGAGGAGGCATTTTAGTAGCGTTTAAAACAGATGCATCTAGAGAGAGAAAAGACAAAAGAAGAAGATGCAGTATTCTTTGTATCTGCCCCGCCATGGATGACAGAGAAGAGAAGAGAAGGGAGAGAGAGGGAGAGAGAGGGAGAGAGCGTCTCAGATGAAGAATCCATGAAGGTGACCTCAAGCTGAGAAACTTTCCACATCGAAAGTGTTCCGTACAATATTCCAAACGGCTTCGTCTAATTGTCAATGTTCCATCACTAAGGGTGCGTCTCCATGTGCCTAAGTAAGGTTTTTTTTCTGTCGTTTTCCTGTAAAACTTTGAGCCGTACCGTTTAAGTTTCAGCCGTACAAAAAAATTTAAAAAATGGGTGGTACATTTTGCGTCATCATCGAATTTAAGATGTACTATATGTTGTTGTCGTCTTGTGTTCTTCGACCCACGGCCACGCCAAAAAACGTCATCTTCAAACTTTTTTTCTTTAAAATACAGGGAAACTGTGTTTTAAAACAAAATATTTTCGAGAAACAAATAGGAACACGTATTCGCATGTGTTAAAGAATTTCAAAAAAATTTAAAAGAATTCAAGCGACGACGAAAAGTGCACGATCCGCTATGTTTTGTCCGTTTGCTTGCAGGTACGACGATTTGTTTAGTTTTGTCCGTTTCTGGCTGGTAAAGATTTTATTTCGCCAGGAGTCTCAAGATGCCGATGCCATTTCACGTCGACCGGATAGGCGACGCAAAGGCAAAGCGCATCTTCTTCAACCGTGAAACGGCACAGGCTGGATGGCGGTACGTCTACAATGTCATGAAAAGTCATGCGACGTCACAAGCAGTTACAACAAAAAACGTGCGTCATCACAGATTGTAGATGTTGTCACCGTATACAATCGTCACACCATTAAGAGCGTTGTTCCATTAGGCGGTCTCAGTAAATGTCAAAAATTCGTTCACTGAAGCCATCGTTCCATTGTGTCGAGTGAGTAACCGACATTTTATTTGCGTGGCATAATTTGATTGGTTCACACAATAGATGATTACGATTCTGGAAATCTTTAAAGAATCTCTAACAGCAAATTGTAACCACATATTTGTACCAGCGAAGGTAAAAAGTGACTCGTACGACGTATTGAATAAAATCTGTACGGGCGGACGAAACTTAAGATTTGTAAAAGCGTACGAAAATGTCAAAATGGTTAGTGGATGGCAACAGACGCGTGAAGCAATATCCTCCGTCAAAGATTTTCTTGCGTCTTTCGGTTGCCTCGCATCCTCCCTGGAGAAAGGCACATGTCATACGCGACGTGTACGCACTTGGTCGCGCGGTCGTCGTAGATATTTGTTCACTTTTCCACGAGGCACGATGCTATACGTTCAGGCGCTAAGAATTGACCTACTCCGGGTCACTTGTTGCGAACTGAAAGTGTCAGACGATGGCGTATCCGATTATGCATCTGACGGTCCACGTTTACGCCCATAAACGTGGAGAATCAAATCCCTAATTCAGTAGGCTTGTTTTTCTGACATTTTATATTTTTCGGTATGGCACTGTACGAAAAAGTACGGCTTACAGTAAACAACGACATTTTCCCCCTAATGGAACCTTACCCTAAGTAACAGTTTCGTTGTTACACATAGGGACATCTACAATCCGGGTCCGCCGGATCTGCGCTAAAAAACAAAGTTATTTCTCTAAGTTTCAAGTACATGGAGACGCACCCTAAGGGCGTGTTCCCATGTAGCCGAAATTTTGAAACGTTTCTTTGGATTTTAGTGCAGATTATACGGTGTACTTTTCAAATTGTGCCTATGTCAATCATTAAGGTATTTTCGCATGTAACCGAAACTTAGTCTTGCTACTTTGTTTTTTAGCCAAGATTCTCCGTACAGCTTTCAGAGCATTCGGATGTAAACGCAAATAACTTGTCACTTAAAATGACTTACGTGGACGTGTACGAAGAATTGTGACAGATGAAGTGGTACATAAAATGAGACGAAACTTCCACTCGGCTTCAATTTGAGGCGTTTCTCCGCACACTGTACAATTTTTGTGACTTCGTAATGTCCGTACGCTACATTGTCGACAGGTCAAAATCCTCAAATACCTTTCGCTGTCGCACAGAATTTGCGGTTTCGTTTTTCGTCTTCCCACTTACCGACCGGTTGCCAATATTTTTCATACGTCGTATGTGTGAAGACACGTGTTTTTGAGAGAGACGGCCCCTGCACGGAAATTAGCGCACGGAAAACAATACGCACAGGTTGGAAACGTGCAGTGTGGTTTTTTTTTGGTACTCCACGCACAAAAATTGTAAAAAACTTCAGACACGTGCAACAGTGTCTGCTTATTCACTCACCTTTTTGGACTTTATTTCAAATCACCTCGCGAGGTGATTTGATGTAAAGTTTGAACATGTGTTGAAAGGACGTGAAAGTGGGTCGAAATGCGCTTAACGACAAATTGTATCGCGCTAGACGACAAACTACTGTACGTATAAAGTTTCAGAGTAACGCAACTTGTATGGTGGTAATTTCTATTTTTTGGTACGGCAACGGATTTTCTCGTTTTTTTTTAAGTTATGGAGGAAAACGGCAAAAAGTTATTGTAACTTTAGCAAATGCGAAAATACCCTTACTTGCGCCTTCATTACTTCAAATATGTGACAGTTTTATACTTCTACAAAATGTGCGACAGTCTACGAAACAAAATGTAAACGACTACGAAACTTCCTAAAATTGGTGACGTCTACAAAAACAGCGACGGTTGTAGACGTCGAGGTTTTTGTGACATTGTAGATGTTTAGAATTTTGTGACATAGGGAGGTCATGCTACCATGTGACGTCGTTAGTACGTAGATTTTCCACCATGGCTTCCCGATTTCGTTTTCTTAACTTTTATCATTCGATATGCCATCAAACTTAGACCAAAAATATTAAAAAAAAAATATATATATATATATATATATATATATATATTTTTTATTTGATACTATTATTGCTCATCTTGTGTAATTAAGAGAGAAAAAGGAGCGATCGAGTGAGAAAGAGGGGGAGAGACGAAGACGACGTAAATTTTTGCAAAGGACCCATGAATGAAAGTGGAGGTCCGAGACCCCAACGATTTTTTTTTACGTACAATCTCGTCATTTTTGTAAGTACATGCCCGTGACGATCAGGGAAAAAATAGAGTGTACTCTCCGCCGTTCAAAATTTTTAAAAAAGTTTGACGCGTGCAATCTCGGTTTTCTATTCGTCAATAGGGTAGTATTTTGATGAAAATCAGGTCGCGATTTGATTCCAGGGCAAGTGTGAAGATGAGTGAAAAAAAACATATTGTGTAACAAAACACACCAACATGAAATCTGTAGTTCAAAAAAAAACATTTGATTTCTGACAGTTACACATAGATATAGGCGGAGAATGGTTAGTTAAGTATAGTTAGTAAGTTGAAATTGCTAGAGCCACACACCATTGAATGTTATTACAAAGGTGACACTCAGTCACCAATAAACCCATTTAATCTCAACTACAATATTCCAGTTGTGAAGTAGACTAAGAGCGTTGTTCCATTAGACTCGTACGACGTATTGAATAAAATCTGTACGAGCGGACGAAACTTAAGATTTGTAAATGCGTACGAAAATGTCAAAATGGTTAGTGGATTGCGTGAAACAATATCCTCTGTCAAAGATTTTTTTGCGTCTTACGGTGGCCTCGCATTCTCCCTGGCGGAAGGCACATGTCATATGCGACATGTACCCACCTGGTCGTGCGGACGTCGTGGATATTTGTTCACTTTTCCACGAGGCACGATATTATTCGTTCGGGCGCTAAGAATTGACCTACTCCGGGTCACTTGTTGCGAACTGAAAGTGTCAGACGATGGAGTATCCGATTATGCATCCAACGGTCCACGTTTACGCCCATAAACGTGGAGAATCAAATCCCTCATTCAGTAGACTTGTTTTTCTGACATTTTATTTTTTTGGTACGGTACTGTACGAAAGAGTACAGCTTTCAGTAGACAATGGCATTTTTCCCCTAATGGAACCTTACCCTAAATATGATTATGAACTTCAAAACATGTTTTGTTTGCACAGAATGACATCTTACATGGGACATTCCCTCAGTTTAAAATTGTCTATATTTGTGATGTAAATCAAAACACCCTATGGTTGTTAATCACATATATAATTTACAGTTATATAGTTCATCAAAAAACCCACCTGTAGTTGTTCCCAAATAAATACAGTACAAAAACTCTATACAACCTTAAACACACAACACGACCTTTGACCGTGTAACGGGCATTGATTTACTAGTATCCTCTGGACTGGTGATCTGATGAGATCTCAAGATAATTGAAAAGGAGAGGGGGAGGGAGGGGGAGACAGAGGGGGAGAGAGAAGAAGCCCAAATCCTGGCAAAAAAAAAACCCTAATCAAAACGAGACAGTTTCCGCAGGAAATCGCATAGAAATACTTGCAGAATACTCAGTCGATACCACATCACCACATCTTATCAACAGAGACTGCTCAACGCAAAACTGAATGTCTATCTATGCATTAGCATGCCACGTGGCACAGTATACAGCTTTAGTCCTTGGCAACCTTGTCAACACTACATAAAAAAAAAACTTAAATTTCAGCCCAAATGATACCATGATCCCACCTGTCACCGCCAATTTTACTTCATTGGAAGACATGTCCAAACCCTCACCTCTTTGCAATTTTTTTCTATCCTTACATGTGATCGCAAATAGTCAAATACAATACGAAACTCAACAAATTAAATACGAGGATAAACTCGCAAAATAGGCAAAAGTCATAGAAAAACCAGGGTCAACCGTTGGTAAAATGTCACTTTTTACATCATTTTCCTACCACATAACCGACATATCTCAGTCCAAAAACCCTTAAAAAAACCTAAAACCCCTAAAAAAATGTTGCATAATATCAAATGTTTTAATTGGCACAACATTTATTCTTCCAACCAAAAGAAGTGGGACATAAAATAATATAAAAAGAAAAAATATCAATACATGAAATACCAATAAAAGTGCCAAGCAAGCACTAGATAAGATAGTCTCTCCTCCTCTCTAGGACTTCCCATGCCTTGTGGACAAAAGTGTCGACTTATTTCGATAGAAAATGCCCCAAAACATTTTAAGATGATTTAAGTTGTTTTATGATTGTCGAAGATCCTCTCGTTGTCTCCCTCATAGGAACAAAAAAAGAAAACTGAAAAAAAAGTTTTCTATTGCATGCCCGTAATAAATAAGTGTATCTATTATCTTCTATCTATTTCTCCACTTTTACTTGACCAATAAGACGTCCGCACGGAAAATTGAAGTTAAGATTAACAATGCCACGCCAGCCAATGAAAGCATGAGCGCCCACGAATAACTGTTGTTTGTAGGAGCTGCAAATAGAAAAAAAAAGGAAATGGAAGACCAATGAGCAGAAAAAAAAATTACGTGTGGTACTTCTTGCAGTCAGAGGGCTACCATCCTTTAATTTAATTAACTGTGTAATACCTCCAATTTGATCACAACCACCTTCAAAATTAAATGTTACACACTCCCTCACTCCCTCCTTCCCTCACTCCCTCCTTTCCTCCTTCCCTCCCCCCCAATTTACACTCAAACACCACCTTGGAACCGCTTTACAAAGGAAGTGTAATAGACATCGTGACAGGTATAATTGAAAAATCTTTCCACCCGTGCTAGTAAATACCCAATAAAAAAATACAGAACAAGAATCAATACAATACACATACACATATATACTGACCTGATTTGCTGTCGACAGAGTTGATGAGCTTAGCAATTTCCAAAGTTTTCCTCTCTTTAGTAGTGACACTCGGAGAAGGAGGAGGAGGAGATGGTTTAATGACATGTGCTGGACAAGGCACGTAACCAGGTCGAGGAGTAAGGAGAGAATCCATGTCAGTTGGAATTAGTACAGCGGTAAGTCCTTGAATAGAGATAACTGTATCAGCCAGAACATCGGCGTACAATCCGGTGGAATTAATCGAAGGATCAGTGTAGTTTGCGTAGAAAACATTGAGGGCTTCGTAGGGGGAAAAGTAGAGAGGGGCGCCTAAGTAGGTCGGAAGGACAGTCTTGTCAGTGGTATCCTGTGGAAAAAAGGGACAAAAAAAAGTAGAAAAATTGTCTTAACTTAGTCTTGAGGGAGTTTCTTGTATACACATCCGAATTTTTGAGTTCCGGAATTCAGTCAGCGTTTCAATTACATACAGTGTTACCATTTGAATAACATTTAAGACATAAAGATTGAAAATATATATGAACAGATTTGAGTTACAGTTTATAGAAGCCCATTGGAATGAGACACAGGGACCTCTAACCTCAATTTCACTACCAAAAGAAACGGACAATAACTTGTCATGTAACATGAATTATTTCAACCTGGACTACTTCCTAAACCACATTCCTAGACATACAATTCTCACAACATCAGGACAGTTTCCACTAAGGAAATGAGACTCAATAGCATAAAGCATGAAGCTAATAACAGCATTTCAAAACAATTCAAAAGTGGCAAAAACAGATGTCAAAAATGAGAAAATGAAAAAATATCTCACCTGAAAATCTGAAGAGGTTTTGTACTGCGGAATCATATGATAAAGGATAAGATTGAACAAAACCGTCAATCGGTCTTCTCCCTCTAACAATTTAAGAAGTTTCTTTCCTTGTGTCGAGTCTTTAAGCGAATCCCAAGCGTCGTTCACAGGAGCCAATAAGGTTGTCTGATTAGTAAACGACAAAGCTACATCCAAACAAGTCTCATTCAAATACTTAATTGTGGTATTCGCTGAAGTGAAAAATTCCAAGGACCCAACAATGTATTCGTATTCTGTGTATTGGTAAGGTGGAGGAGGAGGCAAGGTAGGAGGAGAAGAAGGAGGAGGAGGAGAAGGAGGAGGAGAGATTTGAGTGGGACATGGTACGAGACCGGGTCGAGGAGTATCCAAAGCATCTAAGTCGGCGGGAATCAATACTCCGTCGACTCCTTGAATAGAAATGACTGTATCAGTCCAAATATCGAAATATGGAGCGGATACATTGTTGGAAGGAAAAGTGTAGTTAGAGAAAAAGAAATTGAGGGCTTTGTAGGTGGAGCAGTAGAGAGGAGCGCCTAAGTAGGTCGGAAGGATAGTCTTGTCAGTGGTAACCTGTGGAAAGGAGAAAAGGAAAAAAAAAGGTAAAAAAAATGAAATTGTGGTTAGTTGTCATCAGCATTTTCATTGTACTTGGTAGAGGTTCTCCATTGGCAGTGGTTTCAGTTACAGTTTTGGAGAAATTCCGTCGCAGTTTTGAGTACATTCAGTTACAGTTTGTGATATATTACTTTGTTTTATCTGATAAGTTGATTTTTTCAGGATTTTGAGATAGGTTTAGGATAAAATACAAAAATTGAATCACAGATTTGACTTGGAAAGAAAACGTGGGAGATATTAAGGCAATAAGATGAGAGTTTCGGTTACAAACGTGTCTTAATCTTAGAAATTCATGAGTATTTGAAAAAAAATGTTTTGAGATAGACTTTACAGAGAAGAAAATTAGATGAACTCAAATTTTATTTACCTGTATAGCTTCTTGGTGACATAAGAAGACACCTTTACAGCATTAAGAGTTATAAGTGAAAAATGAATTAGCACCAATAGATTAAGCCCTTTTTTTTCTTTGAACAGTATCTGTTCGAATATTCAAATATTGAAAATGGTTGGTGAATTTGGATAATTAAAACTTACAAATGAGCTTACAAAATGTTTTGAAAGTTATCGCCTTCAAAAGAAAGGTTTGTTTGGAAAAGGAAGTACTTCTTTAGCATTGCAGATGTAAAAAAAATAAGAAGAAAACTCAGGACAAAGAATGACATGCTTTATGGAGTTTTGAAAAAACTATCAACTGTATCATGGAATTTTACTATTATTACTTTATTATGTTTTATTATTTCAGTACATATAACCTTAGGTTGCCACACTAAGTTTTAACCTTCTCTATCAAAAATACACTAATGAAATCGTCTCCAAACTCGAATTGGGTCAAAATAACAAACAGAATCTAGAAAACACAAAAAAACAAAAACAAAACAGCACAGATAACCCACCTTTCGAAATAAAAAAACAGCTATACTGCTAAACAAACAAAAACAAAACAAAAAAAACAGAAAAAATAACAAAAACAAGTACCCACCTGAAAGTTAGAGGAGCTTTTGTACAGAGGAATCATATGGTAAAGCATTAAATTAAACAAAACTGTTGCTTTATTTTTTGACCAAAGCTTTTTCCTCAAAGCTTTCCCATTAGGAATATTCTTGAGGTTCCTCCAAGCGGCATGTGGGAGCCAAAAATGTTGTACGGTTCGTGAATCCCAAGGCGACATCCAAACAAGTTCTTTTTAAATACTTAAGAGTGGTGTTCGCTAAAGTGAATTCTTCCAATAAACTAATAATGGTTTCGTATTCTGTGTATTGGTAAGGAGGAGGAGGAGGAGAAGGAGGAGAGGGAGGAGGAGGAGAAGGTTCTGGAGGAGGAGGAGACTGTTTAGTAGCTCCTAAAACGGATACATCTAGAGAGAGGAAGGACAAGAGAAGAAGGTATAATATTCTTTGTATCTGTCCGGCCATAGCTGACAGAGTAGAGGAGAGAAGGGAGAGAGAAGGGAGAGAGAAGGGAGAGAGAAGGGAGAGAGAAGGGAGAGAGGGAGAAAAAGGGAGAAGAGGGAGAGAGAGTCTTAGAGGAAGAATCGTTGGAAGTGACCTGAAGCTGAGAGACTCTCGAGTAGGCTTGCATCTAAAGTGTTCCGTACAATAAAATAGTGTTCGTACAACATTCCGACGGCTTCGTCGTAACAATACTCATAGAAAAATGTATTGGTGTACGGATGCTGTCGTATGGGGAGGAATCTCGTCGAGGAATCTCATAAAGCGCAGTTTGGCGACAATGCAGGCGCTAAAGATGCTTTACATGTACGGACGTACTGTCTTAAAGGACAGAAAGGATTGGCGGCGGGGGCGCGGCTCCCCTGGACGGAGTTTGCGAGATGCGCGGAGAAAATTCCCGAGTTACGGGTGTCGGTGGGAATATTTGGCAGAAGAGGAGGATGCTCGAGGGAGATTGCGTGGTCGGTTCGGGCAGGTGGAAACGTTTTTGTTAGGGTTTCGGATTCTTTTTGAAAGTTTTTTTCAGGGCAGGTAAAGGTTGAGTTCGGGGAGGGGGCAAGAATTAGCAAAGGGGAAACATTTTTCAGATGTTGACTACTCGAGTGACGAATATTTCGAAGGAGAATTAGTTGACTTATTTTAGAGTGGTGGAAATTAGGTGAAATGGATTTTTTCGGAACAATTTGTGACACATTTAGCTGTATTTTAAAACACTAAATTGTGTTCGCTATATTTTCATGATTATTTGTCATAGAGTTACTTCATTTTGTAAACCAATTACGGCTACTCACACAGGATAAGCCGCTCTAGAAATGTTTTTATGTATATATATTTTTTAGTGAAACCTTACACTCCCAAACAATGTCGGCGCTAAAATCTTGTACGCTATTGAAAACTTTTTTTTGGCGGTTTACAATGGTGTCGTGTTACCGTACGGTACGCACGAATCTCTTCATAACTCGAGCATCAGCCGCTGTGCGTTCTGGGCATTTACCGAGGTAGGCTTACTCTAGCGTCCGTGACTCCTGTGTCGCAAACGGTACACCGCGCATCGTTATTAGTGTTAAAGTTTAAATAGTGTGTAAGTAAATATACCGTCATTGACGCTAATTAAGAATTTGAAAATTTGAAAAAAAAAGGTTTATTCTAATTTCGGCGTTAACGCTAATTCGGGGACAGCAAACATGGAAAATTCTCCGTACGATTGTAAACATTAATCTATGTAACCGTACACAATCTTAAAAATTGTACAGCGGCGCCAAATCGAGTATCCGTACAGATCAGACAATTTTACGGCGGCTACGTGTTAACGATATACCGCGTAACGTAAAGTTTAATTTTAATTTTTTTGGTTTGACGTTTACGGGAATGGTTGACACGCCACGCCGTTTCTACATGTAACTTGGACGTATGGCCGTATTTCCGTTCGTCCGTATCTCATGTATTCTAATAACGTCCTTTTTGGGTGGTTTTATTAGAGTTAAGAATGCTAATATGTGTCTTAATTGTAATAAGGGTGTTACCTCGTCTATCTTTCAGACGTCTCACCTGTATTAACGTCAACGTTGTTTCGTATTAGAGTAATGATGACACTAAAATGAACCAAAAAGTACATACCGACCAACCAATTAATAATTCAAGTCACGTGATTGGTCGCCAAAGATTACACGTGTCTTATTTTTATTCCACGCAAACATTATGGCATTTTTTAATATGCATCAAAACAGGCCTGTCTTACCCGCTGCCTTTCCAAGAAAGATCCGTACATTCAATGAGCTGCCATGTTTTCTCACTCTTTTTTCATGAAAAACGTCCATTGTCAACCACGTGCATACTCTCACGTTGAAAACTGACGCAAATTTTAAAACTTTCCCGCTCTCACCGTGTCGTTTTTAAAATGGAAATATTTGACTTCAAACAAGATATTTGATTTAAAAATTTTGAATGTTCAAATTTTTACCAAGCATTTCCCTCATTTTTTTCACAACAGATTCCCTTCCCCTCCTATATATACTCGTCGTTAACTCCAACAATGGCACTCTTTTCCTCCCTTCGCATCTACCTTCGTTGTTGCATTTTATTTTTGTTGCTTCATATTTATCTTTCACAAGTTGTCGTGACTATCTTAAGAAAATATGTGGCCCATTACCACCTTTTTTGCGGCGAAAGCCAGACCTCCCGCTGTATTTTTCCCACCTCCGGTTGAGGAGGAGATGGAGTGGGGCGAGAAAGAGGGGGAGGGAGAGGCAGGTGAAGGGATGGGATCACCAAATGATGACACCCTCATGGAAGGCGGTGGGTCCGATTTCGGCTCACCCCCAAATTCATCTCCGGACTCACCGCCAGACTCACCGCGTGTGGACCACGGTATCAGCTCGGTCCCGGTTGGAAATGAAACTGGAATACCGTAAACGGGTTTCGCGGCAGATTTTGGCCGCTTCTCGGTTTACTGAAACATCCAACCCTGTTGAGCTTGCAGCCGGTTTAATGACTATTTGTTTTACTTTATGACTATTGTACTTTTGACGACGTGTACTTAATTGATTTTAACTTTTGCGTCATTTTGTTTACAAAAATGACAATCTAGAAGCTTTCTATTGGCGGAGAGCAAATTGAAATCGTACGGTAAAGTGATTTATATTTTCGAACTATTGAACTTCGGTCACAGAACAATATTAAAAAAAATCAAGTAGACAAAATCCGACTTAATTTAAGTTCGTATAGTTGTGGATGTTAGAGTACTGTACGGTAAGCGAGCATTTGTCCTCACCGTGTTAATCCGCTGGATCACCAGCGAATCCGATTCGAATTGATGAACGGTTTTAAGGAATGGACGTTACACCGCGAATCGTAATTAGAGTAATGAAAAAATTAGAGTAAAAAAACAAAAAAAAACAATTAGAGCAATGAACTCTAGTTTATGTGATAGAACTTTTTCACAGAGGAAGTTTACTCTAATTTATTTAAGTACTCTATATTGGGTTATGTCGGCAATAATTATCAGCGCTGAAATTATGAACACTAAATTACGTGGACGTATAAAATCTGTCAGTCCGTATAGTTTGGACGTCATTATGACGTTAGTATTATTTGTCGCGCTGAATGTCAGCTGATGTTCACATTGACGACGATGCTGTCGACGGACGAGAGTTATGCGAACGGCTTTTTTTCGATGTGATTGATTTTTTGTTTAGTGCGATTTCACGTGCGAGCGCGATTGTATTAAATCATTATTTGTACCTTTTTACTTAAAAAAGTACAATTTTGAACGGTCGAACGTCGTCCGTACTCCACACTATTTAAATCGAACCTATATTACAATTTTGTTACGCTAATTAAACTGACCTAAATTAGAATAATGAAAAAATTATAATCATTTACTCTATTTGATGTAATAGAGTCGAAATTTCGAGCGACCGAATTAGAGTAATTTACTCTAATTACGATTCGCGGTGTACTATAAACATAACGAATTAACGTACGTTAAAAATATGCATCACCTAAACCGTTAAGTCCCAACGCTTCGAAATTTAAAATAAAAGAGTCTAGCCGAGTTCAATGAGTTGTATAATATTTGGTGGTGTGTATCGAGAGCCTCTTGCCGATATCCAATATGTAGGTCACGATATAATTATGATATATCGTTCGCTGGTTTGCCAAGGCGTTAGCTTTTCGTGCGCTATTTTCGTAATGCACTTGTACGGACCCACCTCCCACCAAATCAGAGGTCGCAAACGGTCAACCGAAACCGTGACCGACCGTTAACCGACCGCCCGCGCCGGATCCGGAACGAATACGGTTACCAAATTTTTGGGGGCCGGGCAGTTGCGGTCGGTTGATTCACCAAAAAAAAAATGGTCGGTTATGGTCGGTCAACCAAAAAACAAAACAAAATGAAAATTGTGCACTGTCCATACAATCCAACATTATTGTACTTTGTACTCTTTAGTATCGTGGAATTACGTGACATCATGATTAGCGTTGCAAATCTGACACGATAGTAACACTTCATTTCGCAAATCTTAGGGAATGTGACAAAGTGTCGCAAATTTGACACGGTAGTAAACACTATTCATTTCGCAAATCTTAGGGAACGCGACAAACCGTAAATATTCGCTTATTCATACGTCTCACATTAATTAATTTTGTACTTTTTCAGTTACGGGAGGGCACAGTTAGTCGCGAGAAATCGAGTTTCGGTTACCTTCTGTTTTCGTAAACATCGGTCGGTTAACAGTTAACAATTTTGGAGCGTGACATAACCCGCTCGGGCGTCAGTTACTCATATTTTGAAAAAAAAAACGGTCAGTTTCAGTTATGTAAAATTTTGACTTTTGCAACCTCTACACCAAATACATAGCAACATTTTTGTTGGTCACGGAACCGATATATCGAGCCTTTTGCCTTTTCGATATCCAATATATCCAACATCGATTTTATCGCAATAAGAAGTTTCACGATACTCAACACTAAAAATAGTCATACTAATAATCAACAAGTCACTTAGTTCACATCCATTATCGCTAAAAAGCCATAAATGCACAACAGTACGGTATAGGTTCGCTATTTAGCTGTTGGGTTTCACTTGGCACATTTTTATCAAAAAAAATAATGTTCTAACAGCATAAGCAGTTTAGCTCAACTAAAATCCAAGGTTTGGTTTGGTTTTAAACCAAAAAAGTGGTTAACATCAATGCAGGTCAATTTAACCCATAAGCTAAACCAAACCAAACTTCTAATGAGTTTCTTCTTTGAGGCGTAAAAATATATGACATAGCCTGCGTAGGGAAGGGAGAAAAACATGAGAAACCTACAGAGAGGGTGAAAGCCAATTTTTTGTTCTCAAAGTGATGTTTCCAAATGTTTATATTTGCTAAAACATTCCTCTTGAGAACACGAAATCAAATGAAGTGTCCTAGTTCGGCCAACTCACGGATTCTCAACTAAAATAAAAGCGTGCTAACTAAATATTAATAAAAGACACATTCAAAGTTAATGAGTTACATCATTAAAACAAATGCCAAGGGAACTTCCTAAGAATTGGTTTATGTAAATTATTTACAAGTCACACGATTACCGTGTATATCATAGATTCAGCTACAACTGTTTAATCTAAGACACAGTGAAAATAAAAGGACTAAAAACTAGACATGTGGAAGTTAACATCTCATTACCGACAAGAATGTAGGTGCAACACAGTTAGCCGACAAAGATGTAGGTGATGGTGAATTCGACCCACGTATAATTAGCTTGGTAGATGTATCATGTATTAGATTTTTTTTGAGGATCAAAACGCCCTCAAAATAACTTTAACTCCTTAGTTGCGGAAGATGGAAAAGAAGTAAAAAATAAGTAATGTAGCCGGATGGCCACCACATACGGCGTGTATAAGTATAAACTTTGATACAAGGCGTAATAATCATTTGAACTCTCAAATGTAAGGACAAAAAAAAAAAAAACCATACAAATCTTGTTTCAACTTTCAAAATGTTGTTGTCATTAATGTCTACACACATACCTTTCCAGTTAGCGTCACTTCACCAAAATAGAAAACATTATAGAGTGCCCCTATCCCAACAATAATTGCAGCGTTAGCTCAAGGTGGGGAAATGATAAAGAGGATCTCTCGATGTGAAGGCTTATTTTTCAAGTGGTGTGGACATTTCTTCGGTGCATTGTCACCCTAACGAATTTTTATGATAAAATTGTTAAAGAGAACCAAGTTAATGTGTATAATCATAAAACACGGGGGTTAGAGGACAAGCCTTTATGGCATTTACCTTGTATACTTGTTCCACTAGTTTAAATATGAATCTTTATACCTGTTGCTTCTAAAAAGTAAATTGTGTATACTAGATTGAAAGGTTGAACATTTACTACAAAATCTAGGTTCTTTCGAATGAGTGAGTTGAGAGCCTGTAGAAATAAAAGGTTATTTTAGTATTTTCTAGGTTTTGCAAAATGCAGAAAAAAAGCCGAAGCAGTCTGCCTCTAACTTCTCTCTTCAGCTCCCACACTTGTCGTAGTCACTGAAGGTTGAAGAGGGAGCTAGAGCCATGGCTGCCTATGCTGATTAGAGATAGAGTTACGGGTTGTAGATTTTGGTAGATTTACCAAAATGTAAATTGACGGACCTAGGGTTCGAACGTGGTACCTACCGCCCGTCAACTTAGCCTGTAGCCTTAGCCATTTAGTCTGCCATCATGCTTGAAGATATATAGTTTGATAGGTATTTAAATGTTAACACGTAGTCTATTTCATCTAACGGATCTTTAAACATAGACACAGTTTGTAAAGTACGGCGTACGAAACATCCGAAACGAATACTGCGCATTTTGTTTAGAAAGCAAACAAATACTGCGGAAGTATTTATGACGGTCACGATTGTAATCCGGCTTAATCGGACTGCCACGAAGCATGCCGAGATCGTGGAATAGGTTTTTGGCGGTTTGCGGTTGACGTCACGTCAATTGCCACGTGGCAAAATCACATTGGATTGCGACATCTCTTGGGATTCCAAGAACGAATCCAAAAATGGCATGTGTCGACTTGTTGGCCATGTCGTACAATATCCGTACATAAAGTACATCGGCACTTGTACCTTATGTACGATACACTATTATGATTGGTGCCGTACTTCAGTAGATAGAGTTTAGAGAGAGATAGGACTTAGAAAAATTTGATAGATTGGACCCTCTCTCCCAAAGAACTTCTGTACAAAAGGTCAACTTTGACCATTCAAAACTTACTGCTCAGGGGAGCAAATTCAGAGATTCTTTTTGCTATAGACTCAGGGGAGTCTTGCCTTCACAAAGACGAAGGTGGTCAGACTTTTTGTCTGCCAGGGTGGCAGTTATTCTTGCTGAAACACAAAGGGGTCAGGGTTATCCTAGAGGCTTCGTGTGAGCTGCCTACTCTGAGGTCCTATGGAGGTCTCACAGTTACAGGTTATGGGCCCACCATCTAGGGTGCCTATATTCAATGGAGCTGGCTTCATATATTGGGAAAGTATGATGACAGGAGCTCTATGTGAGAAACGGTTTTGGGGAATAGTGAGTGGACGGGTGAGGCGTCCATCCAGTCTTGGGATACCTCCAGGGTTTACAGGAGGAAAATTCACTAGAGATGCAGATTCATCTTCAACCGAGGAGACAAAGGAAGGAGAGGTGGTGGACAAAGGCAAGGAGAAAGGGATGGTCACACCAATAGCAGCCGGTTCGGCATTCATGTCACATATTTCAAGGAACTTGGAGAATGATATCGATACGTGGGACTACAACAATATGGCGGCTAAGCACTTCATCCTCCGCCATCTTACTCAAGGGCTTGCATCTCCCCATTTGCAAGTAGAGAGGGCATCCGATCTTTGGATGGCTCTCATAGAGATGTATCGAAGTGGTACGATTCAGCAACAACAGTTGGCTGATCACAAAATTAAGGAGTATGTATACAAAGGGGGGAAGAAGTTGGATTTTTGCAATGAGCTTGCTACACTTTTCATGGAACTAGAAAGTGTTGGAAAAGTATTTAGTGAAAAGGAAAAGGTTAACTGTTTACTGATGAAGTTACCCGAGGAGTTCGAGAAAATAGTCAACCGTTTGCAGGACTTGGCGGACTCAAGGTGGATTTGGAATTCAGTGGTAGGGATGATTCTCGTTCGCGAGAATACAATTGAGATTAGAAGGGGAGGAAAGAGTGGGCAAGCTTTAGTAGCCAGGACCGATTGGCGAAACAATGATTCTAGAAAACAAGTTGGAAATTATCGAGGGGAGGGGCAGAAAAATCAGACCGAGGAGTTCGGACCAAGGACTCTTAAGGGACTGTGCCATTTTTGTAAGAAACCCGGGCACTATATGGCTAAATGCACTAAGTTAACCGAGTTGCAGTTAAAGGAGGGGCAGACTGGTGGACCCGTGAGAGGAAAGAAAAAGGCCCTTGTGACGCAGGTACATGAGGCGGCATCCGAGGACGAGGACGATGAACTCCTATTGGATGAGGAGTTGGAAACGAAAAACGAGGTCGAAATTCCACGAAAACAGAAATGTGCTTTCGATGGATTGAAAGGTGAAGCCGGCTGGATTGTAGATTCAGGAGCATCCATGCACATGTGTAAAGATAAACACCTGTTCACTAAGATACGAAAGATTCCCACCGTAGAGATAGAGTTCGGGGATGGGAGGATAGTCACTACTACTCTTGTAGGATCGGTAGATCTAAAAGTGTTAGTAGAAGGAAAGACATCTATAGTTACATTTTCCAATGTGTTGTTTATTCCGGAGCTGAACAAAAACCTCATCTCTACGTCTGTTTTAGATGATAAGGGTTTTGATACTAGCACTAGGAAAGGATTCTTTACTGCTAGCTTTGAGGAGGAAGTTTATTTCACCGCTGAAAAAGGTAGCCAAGGGATGTTTAGGCTGATTTTAAGCAATGAAAAGAAGAAACTTTATTATGCTGGTGTTCATGATATAATGTTGTGGCATAAGAGGCTTGGGCATGTGAATCTAGATAAGTTAAGAGAGATGAAAAAGATGGGAGTAGTGGAAGGGATTCAGTTCGGTGAAAGTGAGAATCTAAGTGATTGTAGTGGATGTGCTCAAGGTAAAGCACACAGGTTGCCCTTCCCAAAAACTGCCACCTATAAGGGAGAAAAGATTCTAGATTTAGTACACACAGATATTTGGGGGCCGGCGAGAGTGCCATCACCCGGGGGGAAGAGATTTATGATGACTATCACCGATGATTGGTCTCGGTATTCCAGAGTGTATTTTTTGAAAAATAAGTCAAAGGCTCAAGAATGTTTTAAACAATATAAAGCATGGAGTGAAAAACTCCATGAAACCTCAATCAAGAGAGTAAGGAGTGACAATGGTGGAGAGTATACCTCTAACCAGTTTGAGGATTTTTTGAGAGAAGATGGAGTGCAACACCAAAAGACAGTTCTTGAAAATCCTGAGCAGAATGGTGTAGCTGAAAGATTAAATAGAACACTTAGTGATAGTGCTAGGAGTATGCTGTCCGATAAGAAGATAGGAAAGAAGTTTTGGGCCGAAGCAATAAACTGTGCAAAATATCTCAAGAATAGAGTTCTTACTTCAACAGTAAAAAAGGCCAAACACCTTATGAGAGATGGACAGGCCGAAAACCAGATGTTTCACACTTAAAGGTTTTCGGTAGTCAAGTGTTCAGTTTAGACACAGATCGGTCAAAGTGGAAGTTAGACCCAAAAGGAAAACCAGGATATCTACTAGGATATGATGAAGATGTAAAAGTATATAGAGTCTATGATCTCAAAAGAAAGGATATTATTCTAGTGAAGCATCTAGTGGTTATGGATGAAGGAAAATCTATTGATCCCTTTAAGCATACAAGGACAGTCAAGATCAGATTTGAGTCAGAAAATTATGATGACTTTGAGCTTCCTAACTATCCAAGATTTCAAGAAGATGATGATCTTGCAGGTACGGATCAGATCGAGAAGGACCCAAATGTGGAACCCCTTGTATTAACTCCAACCGAAGCGGAAGACGTGGTGGAAATCGACCCGGAATCAAGGGATAGGGGAGAAGTAGAAACTGTTCGGAAAAATCCAAGAGAACCATCTACTCCGGCAACCGAGTTTGAGGGAGGAAGAAGAAGCAGCAAAAGATTGCAAGAGAGACAAGTTAACAATAAGGTAACCAAACTGTCTCACCCCGATGAACCTCAAACTTATAATGAGGCAATGAATTGTTCTGAAAGAAACCGGTGGAAAACACCCATAAATGAGGAGATGGCCTCAATTATGGCGGCCGATACATGGGAATTGGTGGACTGTCCTCCTGACACGAAGCCAATTGGGTGTAAGTGGGTATTTAAGCTGAAACTCAACCCGGATAACACCATTGAGCGCTACAAGGCTGGGTTAGTGGCGAAGGGATTTACCCAGAAAGAGGGAATTGACTACGAGGAGACTTTTGCTCCGGTCGTTACGTTTCCTTCGGTTCGGATACTTCTCAGTATGGCGGCAGCAGAAGACATGGAAGTGCATCAGATGAACATCAAGACGGCCTTCCTACATGGAGAGTTGGAAGAGGAAATTTTTATGCGACAGCCCGAAGGATTTGTGGAGCAAGGGGAGGAAAGCAAGGTATGCCGATTGATCAAATCTTTGTATGGGCTGAAACAGGCGCCCATGCAATGGAACAAGAAGCTCGATGAGTTTCTTACAGGTTTAGAATATATTCGGATCAGCTCAGATAACTCTATATATTTGTTTGAAGATGAGGAAGGAATTATTTTTATTGCAATTTATGTCGATGATTTGCTTGTTTTAAGAAAATCTATGGATAAAATAAATAAGTTGAAAAATGATTTAAAAGGAAGATTTGAGATGAAGGAAATGGGAGAAGCAAGGTATATTTTGGGAATTCAGGTAGAAAAAGACAGAGAGAGAAAGATAATCAGATTAACTCAAAAAGAGGCCATTGGAAACATGTTAAAAAAAATTCCAAATGGACAAGGCTAATAGTTGTACCACTCCTATGGATTTAAAGAAGGGAAGTGAGGGGAGTGAGGAAGAGGGAGTTATAATCTTAGATGATGAGGTAGGCCCGGAAGAGAAAAGATTTATGCAGACCATCCCTTATAGACAAGTAGTGGGCAACCTAATATATTTTATGAATTGTACCCGTCCGGACATAGCTGCAGCTGTAGGAGTACTAAGTAAGAGTCTGAATGCTCCCACTAAGAAAGATTGGGAGGCAACTAAGAGTGTCCTTAGATATCTCATAGGAACTAGGGATATATGGTTGCATTTGGGTGGGAAAAATACTGACAACTTGGAGTGATGCCAGCTATGGGGATGCTCCTATGAGGAGATGCACATCTGGATATGTATTGTAAGTGGGTGATGGGGCTTGCTGCTGGAGCAGCAAGCAGCAAAAGGTCATTGCTCAGTCCACCATAGAGGTTGAGTACATGGCTACCATAGAGGTTGAGTACATGGCTTCTTGCTCTGCTGTAAAAGAATTAATGTGGGTCAAGTCTTTGCTTGGTGAGCTTGGTCAACTTAAGAGTGGTGTCCAAAAAGTGTTTTGTGATAACCAGGCTGGCATTGCCATTTCTGCCAATCCTAAACATCACTTTAAAGCCAAAAACATGGACATTAGGCTTAGCTTTGTTAGGGAGAAAGTAGAAAACAAGATAATCAGTTTGGAGTATAAACAAGATAGTGAAATGGTAGCTGATATGATGACCAAACCTGCTTCCAAAAAACACTAAGTCTAAACTACTTACTCTTAAGGGTCTGCTTACTGAAACCCTTAGCCAATGACAAGACAATAAAGAAGTGCAAAATATGTAAAAAACATGTTAGCCAATGACAAGACAATAAAGAAGTGCAAAATATGTAAAAAAACATGTTAGCCACCACAGAAACTGTACGTCATCTGTACGGCACCACTTAAGATGGTGTACCTTCTAGTTTAGATAATGTGGATTTGTCTTGTCCTCCTCCACCGACCTCTGAAGACCTGCCACGTGTCACTTTGTGGTTTTTTTTGCAAAAACCGCCAAAAGGGCCATTCCGGGTCGTCGGTGCTTACGCGAGCCGTCCGCTCATAAAGTGTCGTCCGTTCCATTTAGACGACAGTCAGAATAATCTTTGCGGTCGTTGTTATCCGTCGATTCTATGTCAAATGTCGTTTAATGGTTTATATCTTTACGGAAGGATTAGGTATTCATCAAGCCCTTAATTTGCAACGACTCTTCTACGACATAGCGGATAAAGCAGACGTCTATTTACGTAATCCGTAGGATGTAAGATCAAATCTTGTAGAAATTAAAGGTTCTTTTAGTATTATCTAGGTTTTGTAAAAGATAAAATGCAGAAATAAAATAGAGGTAGTGTGCCTCTAACTCCTCTCTTCAACTCCCACACTTGTCGCATTCACTGAAAGTTGGGGAGGGAGCTAGAACCATGGCTGCCCATGCTATCGAGAGGGAGACAAGGAGTAGATTGGTAGATTTACCAAAATAGTACTTGACGGGCTCAAAATTTGAACGTAGTACCTGAAGTCCGTCAAAGCTGCCGATAGCCGATTGCTTTATCGAATTAGGCTAAGACCAAGGTTACATGATATAAGGTTTGATAGCTTTACAAATGTTTACACATAACCTATTTCATCTAAAGGCATATTTGGACATATATACAGTTTGTATTGTACGAGATACGGAACATCTCGAAACGGATACCGCGCATTTTGTTGCCAAAGCGAAACAAAAATCGAGCAAGTATTTATGACGACTACGATTGAAATCCGTTTTTGATCGGACGGCCGCGAAGAATGCCGAGATCGCGAAATAAGATTTTTGGCGTTTTGCGGTCAACGCCACATCGATTGACACGTGGCACAACCACACTGGATATTGGCGTCTCCGGGGATTACATGAACGAATGCAAATATGACATGTGTCGACTTGTTGGCCATGTTGTAGATGGTCGTACAGAAAGTACACTGGCACTTGTACCTTTCTGTACAACACAGTATTATGATTGGTGCCGTACTTGAGTAGATAGAGTTTAAGATAGAGATAGGACTTAGAATTTTTTTGTAGATAGGACCCTCTCTCCCAGAGAGCTTCTGTACAAAAAGGGAACTTTGACCCTCTATAACTTACTCCTCAGGGGAGCAAATTAGAGATTCTTTTTGCTATCGACTCAAGGGAGTCTTGCCTTCACAAGGGTGAAGGTGGTCAGACTTTTTGTCTGCCAGGGTGGCAGTTATTCTTGCTGAAACACAAAGAGGTCAGGGTTATCCTAGAGGCTTCGTGTGAGCTGCCTACTCTTAGGTCCTATGGAGGTCTCAGAGTTACAGAGCCATCCTTAGTAGGTTGTTGTTTTAAACTCACCAAGGCATAAACAAGTTAAAATGGGGAAAACTCAAAGGGCCATGTAAATTGGGTTTCTAGATAAAAAAAATAGGATTTCTAATTCGTCGAGTTCACTATTGAAAAAACTTCAATGAGAACAGCTCAGGTCGTGACTATAATTTGTTTTGGATGTTGCAGTGCCAATTGTTGAGACCAAGCCATGGAATTGGGCGTGGAAGTAGCCAACTTACATGGGTAGGCTCTATAACTCCTCTATATAACACCTTTGGCTTATTAGTATCATTCATAGGCATTTCGATACCATCCCCAACTTTAGGTTTTTTAATTCGTTGACCGAAACCATTTGGTGTTGGTATGCACCTTGATACGGAATACGACCCTGGATTCTTACCTTAAGCCTTCCTGGCAATCCACTTTAGCTGCCCCCATAAGTGACATGTGTTTCATTCATAACAACCTTTGCCCCCCTACTTTAAAGCCCTACCCTATCTATCATCGAGGTTGAATACGGGAAAAAAACATCTTTCAATACTTGCCCCTGTTTTCTTGTCACCTACATAATATCCTCAAAAGCCATCTTTTGCCGTATTTGTGTCATGACCCTTAATCTACCATAACTTTTTTTTCAGTCAATTAATCATTTTATCGAAGTTCTCCACATGCTAAGCAATCATCTCATCAATATTGAATTTGACTTCCTCTTTTAATTTAACCTCTTCAAAGATTGCCTATTCTGTCTCTTGAGGCGCTAATCCCTTCGAACGATTGCTCACCTTTCATATTTAGCTAAGTTCGCTTTATATGGTATGCCCCCTTTTTTTAGACAATATTGTCTTCTTCTCGATGCATGGTGAAAAAATCCTTTTCCCATCCATTGACCATTCGGACCTTGACTATGCCGTAATGTTGAATGGTTTAAGTAACGATGCCCAAATGATCCTTCCCCTTATCAGAAACATGTGTTTTAAGTGGTGTCAATCTTCATTGAGTTGGATGACAAAGTATAAGCTGTACTTACCAAGTTAACAGTTTTTTGGAGTACGTATAATTCCTTTGTATATTTTTCTTATGTGCTCAACTGTCTAGCAGTGATTTACAAAAAATAAAAAATATATTTTGGTAACACTTTTTATTGAACATTACCACTTTTTAGTGGACGTTTAGATGCTAATGCAATATTGCTTTAAATGTTGTGACGTTTGCGGTGAACTCACAACAAAAATGACGATAAGAATGTTAAGAAGTGCATTCTTTTTCACCATTTAATTAAAGATTCTTTTAGACCAACAATTTAACCTTTTGCTTATTCAATTTGAAGTCTTCCTTCATCCTTCTCATGTCTTCCTCACGCCACTTTTCCCTTTTTTTTCTTTCTCCTTTTTCCTTTTGATTTGTTTTTCTTACTTCTTAACTCTTTGTATGAGATTTTACAAAAAGTTTGCTTTCATCCTGTCATCAACCAACGCCCACAATCTTCATTAGAGATTTCTGCAGACCAACGACATCCTTAGTTTAAAGGCGCCAATCCAATCAACATCAGCCTTATGAGTAACATCATATTCGTCACTCTGCCCACGTGTCCGCAATTGTGTTGCGCGTTCGAGCTTTGTGATTTTTTCGCGCGCTTTTGACCATCAAGCCCTTGACCTGAAACTGAACTTCTCCGATCACACTAATCGCACGGAATTGAGCAGAAACGCACGATTCAGGACACAACCTGATGAAAATGGAGCGCAACACCCATTTCGAAACTACACCGTGTATTGCAATTAGTGTTAATACTTTTGTTGCCACTTAAAACATCTTTTCTCCGTACACACTTGTCGGATTTTCAAATTTTAGAAAGTCAATCGGAAGTTGAGAACCTTACCTTTCAATCAGAATCGTCTGATCTAAAAACAAACATGGGTGTACAGAGTAAAGATGTTTAAAGCATAGTTGAAAAGTAGGTGAAAGTAGGCCAATACAATATCCCTATTGTACGCAAAACATACAATATGGCCTTAAGGCCCATATTGTGTTGGTCGCAAAATGAAAAATAATAGTAATAAGGTTGAGTTGCACATCAATTGATAGAGAATTAAACGTCATGTCTAAATTTTGAAAAACATTCGGACAAATTTTTATTTTTCTGTGAGTTTTGAGGAATTTTTTATTTAAACCGTCAGATTTGGAAGATCGGACGGTCGCTGATCAAAGTAGCGCTCTAAGAAGATCACATGAAAAGCATATAACACAACTTACGATAGGATTTACGTCCGTGTTTTTTGTTTTTTTCCAAGTTTTTTTCCCGTGGAATGTCATCCTACGCCGTGTGAGTTCGCTAAAAAAATTCGCGTGCGCTGTACTATGATGATACGTCGGATTCGTTCGTTCGTACAATGGTGTGCACAACGCACACACATACAGTATGCCTACTCTGCGCGAGTTTTGTGCCAAGTTTTGTGCGCCTACTAAAGGCATACCAAAAAAACGCCTACTTTTGAACTATGGTTTAAAGAGACTAAAATAATAGTCGCGGGCGACCCGGTTCTTTGCCCTTTGGTTGCCAAAGGCCTGTCGTTTTTGTACAGTACCATAAAAAATGTGACAGATTTGCGATAGATTTTGTTGGTTTGTTAATAGATATTTTGTCGGCCGTCAAACTTCTTCCGGCTACGATTTTTGTACGGCTGAGATTTTTAAATCCATGGACACATCTGGTACGACGATATGGATATTGATTCATTTTGACCGTCGATGGGAAAATAATTTCGACAGTTCATTCCGCATGTACAGTATTGTACCGTTCACTATTTGTACATACAGTACAGTGTTATGTTCCCTACGTGTCCCTTTTCGAATTCTAAGACCGGCGGTTGTGGACTGTCTTGTCAACAGCTCCCATTGTCTCGTCATTGGTGCGTGAATCTGGTTCTCTTCATGTTAACCACTACATTCGTCTCCCTTTCCCTCATTCCTTCCACCTGGCCGATTGTGCATGCAAGCGCTTGAATTCATTGCTTGAATTTACGGCAATGAACGGCGAACTGGCGTAACCAACATTTACTGCGATACACACGTGTGGAGTCCAAAGTGGACATTCCTTCAACCCACCCCCTCACGATGTAATCCATCTCGTGTGGCTTGCCAACGCCCCCTAGCTTTGATACCATATTGAGGATCGACGATATTCAACATATCGCATGGGACGCCAAAGTGAAAACTTTGGTTAAATGGCTAAGCCCGAGATCAAACCCAAGACCTTGTGTTAGACATACACTAGCTCCACCAACTGAGTTACCCGGCCGATTGTGCATGCAAGTGCCTGAAACCGAATTTACGGCAATGAACGGCGCACTGGATTTACCAGCATTTACTGCGATACACACGTGTGGAGTTCGAAGTGGACATTCTTCCAACATTAGATTATGGCAATTATAACAATTGTATGTAGGTGGTATATTTTGGTTATTATAACAACTATATTATAACTATAATATTTTATTTATAATCACAGTTGTTATATGTAACTATTGTATTATACTAAGCATAACAACTGTATCTAGCTGTTATAATTTATTAATTATAACAATTATATCTAACTGCTATAATATGCTAATTATTACACTATAATAAACTATTACTTAATTAACAGTTATATCTAATTGTTGTTTTGTAAATATTACAAATTTAATATCTAACCGTGATAATGTGTTAATTACTACAATGTTAACTAACTGTGATATTGTATACCTTAACTAACTGTGACATTGCATGCATTATAAATTTTACATCTAAACATTTACATCTAACTGCTATACTATACACATTATACTTATTATAGTAGGTTTAATCCAACTGTTATATCATTAGAGTTATAACTAGTTATATATTATAATGTGTTGATTTTTAATGTGATAACTAACTATTACATCATATATTTTAACATTTATATCTAATTGTTTTAATGTGCTAATTATTAGTGTTAAAATGTACACAACGTACACAAGGTACACAGGTATTTGTTTGATGTTTGCAAGTTGTATTATATCTCTTGCTTACAAGTTTTTTATCGCAGTAGTGTTCACTAGTTCATATTATATGAATAAACAAATTATACGCCCCATGAGACACAGACGGATATGTTAAATTTGCAATTTGACATGTTGAGAGGTTGTTTTTCCTTTTGATTTCCCCTTTCGACAAAGCAATAGTGATGCTCGAATATTCCCAATTTTCTATTGTATGCAATATTACAAGGTTCACGAGTTTATATTGTAGCATAAAAAGTATACTCAAGTTTATTGTTTAATGTTTATTAGTTGTATAACATCTAAACATCACAACATTTGTACCGCATAGTGTGCTTACCACTTTATATATTTAAATGGTTTTTTTTCCTTTTGGATCTTTAGGGGACAAGGCGAGAGTGACGCTTAAATATTCACAAATTTCCATTGCATGTAATAAACACAAATTTATGTCGCATGTAGTGTTCACAATTTATATGGTTTGTATGAACAATGTATTATGTATCTAAATTTCATTACGTTTCTGTTGTTTGCTATGTTCACAAATTCATGCTATATTTAAACGGTCGTTTGTCTTTTTGGTTGCCTTTAGTGGACAAGGTGAAAGTGATGCTTGGAGTCTATGCCCTTAAGAAAAACCCTACAAGTTTGTGACGAAAGAGGATACGACCCCTCATGGAATGATGGCTAGGGGACATTATACAACGAAGATATTAGTAAGAAATTTTAGTTCTATTTTTATTTTAAGCTACGTTTATAAAAATAAGTTTATTAGCCTCTGGTGGGAAGTTCTAGTGATAGTTTACTTTAAGCGGTATCTATTAAATAAAATGTATGATGATGATGATGATGAAGAAGATAATGATGATGATAATAATAATGATGATAATGTTGACGACGATGATGATGATATTGATGACGATGATGATGATGATGATGTTGTTGGTGATGTTGTTGATGGTGGTGATGTTATGAAGATGATGATGATGATGATGATGATGATGATGACGACGATGATGATGATGATGATGATGATGATGTGGTGATGATGTAATGATGATGATGATAATGATGTATCGATGATAATGATGATGATGATGTTGACGATGATGGTGACAATGATGATGATGATGATAATGATGATGATGACGATGACGATGATGATGATGATGATGATGGTGACAATCATGATGATGATGTAATGATGATGATGATGATGATGATGATAATGATGGTGATGATGTTGACGATGTATGATGATGATGATAATGATGACAATGATGGTGACGATGATGTGATGTAATGATGATGGTGACAATGATGTAATGATGTTGACGATGATGATGACAATGATGATGATGATGATGATGATGATGATGATGATGATGATGATGATGATGATGATGTAATGATGATAATGATGACGATGATGATGATGACGTAATCAAAGTATCACCAAAACAAAGTATTCAAAGTATTTGTATTGTATCTAAAAAAAAAACCATTATGTAATGATGATGATGTTGTTGATGATTATGATGTAATGATGATGATGATGTAATGATGATGTAATGATGATGATGATGGTGATGGTGATGATAATGATGATGATGATGTAATGATGATGATGATGACGACGATGATGATGATAATGTTGACGATGATGATGTTGACGATGATTATGACGATGATGATGATGATGATGTAATGATGATGATGATGATGATGATGATATTGATGATCATGAAGATGATGACGATGATGATGATGATGATGATGATGGTGATGATGATGATGATGATGATGATGTAATCAAAGTATCACAAAAACAAAGTATTCAAAGTATTTGTATTGTATTTCAAAAAAAAAAACAAAGTAATCAAGTTTCAACGAAACAAAGTAGTCAAGTATTTGTGTTGTATTTAAAAAATAAAAATATATACCAATGTTTGTAGTGTTAGTCAGCCTTTGAGCTGATAATGATGTTCAACAACTTTCTTAGTCTTTTGACTAAGTTGGTTGATTGAAAAAACAAAAAAAAAATCAAAGTAACAATGTAATCTAACAAACAAATATAATGAATGAAAACAAATCTTTGTAATGTTGGTCAGCCTCCGAGCTGATAGTGATGTTTATGTAACCTTCTAAGTCTTAGGATTAAGTTGGTTGATCACAAAAAAAGAAAAACAAAAACAAAGTACTCAAAGTAATCAATGTACTATAATAAACAACGAAAATAAAAAGATAATAATTGATTGTAATGTTAGTCAGCCTTTGAGCTGATAATGATGTTTATGCAACCATCTCGGTCTTCGACCAAGGTGCTTGATCAAAAACCAAAAAAAATTACTTAAAGCAATCAACATATTCTAACTATCAAAAAATATAATATAAAATATGTGTTTGTAGTGTTAGTCAGCCATTGAGCTGATAATGATGTTGTTCCAACCTTCTAGGTCTTTGGACTAAGTTGGTTGAATCCTAGTTAAGTCTGATGTTTTTTTTTTCTTATTATTATCTTTGTTATGTTTACATTTGTTTTTTACGTTTTTGTTATGTGATCAAGGTTGTATTGTGGTTATTTATTTTGTTAGTCTTTTTTTTTGTTTTCCTCTTTTGTGATTTTATGTATTGATACAAAAAAAATGTAAAAAATAGACATGCAACACCTTAATATAAAATAAACAAAAACCATTAGTATTTTGTTGAAACGAATAATGGTTGAATAATGCTAATGGTTTAATGTGTATTCTAGATTTAACATTAAAATATTTAATACTATATGATATATTCAGTCCATTCATTCATATCGTTCAGTAGATTGAGATCGAATGCTCAAATTAATGTTAAACTTTTACGCTTAAACGAACCCCCTACATGAACGAAACACGAATTAAACCATCCACTTGGCATCGTCATGGTCTTTACTATGTACAATGCGATAGTACAGTGTACCATATACGAACATCGTACGTGACGCCAACATAGAAATTACGGTACACCGCGAATCGTAATTAGAGTAAAGAAAAAATTAAAGTAAAAAAACAAAAAAATATGTTTAGAGTTATAAACGCTAATTATTGTGATAGAATCTTTTAATAGAGGAAGTTTACTCTAATTTATTTAAGTACTCTATATTAGGTTATGTCTGCAATAATTATCCGTGCTATAATTATGAACACTAAATTATGTAGACATACAAAAACTGTTAGCCCGTATATTTTGACGTCATTATGACGTTAGTACTATTTGTCTTATATATATACTATTTGTCTCAACTCATACTGTTGTCGTTTAACTATAAACTTTTCACATGTAAACTCATGTAAATGTTCACACGGACGATAATGTTGTCGACAGATGGAGCTATGCGAATGGATTTTTTTCGATGCGATTTATTTTTTTGGTTAATTGCAATTTGAGCGCGATTCTATTAAATTATTATTTTTACCTTTTTACTTATAAAAGTACAATTTTGCACAGTAAGACGTTGTCCGTACTCCACACTATTTAAAACGAACCTATATTAGATTTTTTTACGCTAATTAAACTTTACCTTAAATAGTATAATGAAAAAAGTCGAATCATTTACTCTATTTAACGTGATAGAGTCGAAATTTAGGGCGACCGAATTAGCGTTATCTACTCTAATTACGATTCGCTGTGTATTGTACGGATATTAGAAACACGACAACGTGGCGTGATGTGACGAGATCGCACGCGCCAAAATTAAAAGTGCGATACTGTACGTTTCTGTACCGCTATAGATCAAACGACACATTGTACGTCACGCCAACACTGAAATAACAGTACACCGCCAATCGCTATTAGCATAGAAGTTTTTTTAGCGTATACGAATAATTAGCGTGGTTTACGCTAATTGGGAATTTGGAATTTTTCGAAGAAATCGTTTACTCTAATTAGGAATTAGGATTATGTTTATATAGTATGGATAATTCTATTTGATAATTAAATAAAAAAGCGGGACGGAATTAGCGTACACAACGCTAATAGCGATTGGCGGTGTAGTGTACGGATAGTGAGAACACGACAACGTGGCGTGATGTGACGGGATCGCACGCGCAAAAATCAAAAGTACGATACTGTACGTTACTTAGCCGGTATTGATAACACGACATTTTGGCGTGTACGGATATTGAGAAAACGACAACTTGGCGTGATGTCCCGGATCGCACGCGCAAAATTTTAAAGTACGATACTGTACGTTACTCAACCGGTATTGATATCACGACATTTTGGCGTGACGTCGATTTTGTTTGGCCTTTTATCATACCACTACAACCACGCGAAATACAACAAATAGAATTGTACCACGTGTCTCTTTTCATTACATCAAAATGGAACATGACAAAGCCAATCAAAACTCAAATCACTCAACGGCTCACGATCTTACACAAAAACAATCGACGATCAATTATCGTTGTCACCAGAGACGCCAATCAAAACTCAAAACACTCAACGGCTCAAGATCTTACACAAAAACAATCAACGATCAATTTTCGTTTTCACCAGAGACGAAGGCGACTACAATGCTTTTCCCTTTTAGAAAAAGGGCAAAGCAAAACATTAACACTAATAACGATTCACAGTTGTAGCTGTAGTATTTTTGCGAGCCGATTTTAACCGCAGGCATTGCAACACCATCTAGAACCAGTATCACGCACATTACCCTAAGCTTTTGTTTAATGTAACAGTAATAAAGATTATCAGGATATGGCTCGAAGACATTAGGTGCAGTACCGTTTCAGAATACGTCCAGAATACTATCTAGCTCCCCAAAGCATACAAAAAACAACTGCAAGTATCTCCAACTAACATCGCTGTCCTCTTAAAGTTAAATTGAAAGTTTCTTGCTTTTCAAACTGTGCCAATCCTTTTTCAGTTCCATTGCCTGATTGTAGCTTTTACCTTTGATTGTTTCTCCGCTTCCTTTATACCTTGCAAAACCTGCTGTCAATGTTAACTGTAGTCACCTGGTTCCAGTGGCACTGATTCCTCAACTAGGATTCATGCCGTCCGGTTTTCTAACCAGCAAAAAAAAAGTTTTTGCTTTATTGTTTCTTTCACCAAAGCAAATCTACGCTACCATTTTGTAGCAGCATTAACAAGTCCTACAGCAATATTCGATTGCCATAAATAGAATTCACGTGTAGGAAAACGAAAGCACACCGGTTGTTGCAGTTTTTCCTTATAATAGTAAGTTGAATTCTTATGGTTTGCTTGGTAATTAATGGTTCGACACATTAAGATATTTTCCTTTCTTTACCGTTATTTTCCTATTTTTTCTACTACTATCGAATAACTTGCCTTTGAGCAGTCAAATGGACCAAATATAATTCAACACATAAAGATATTTTAGCTTTTTGTTCCACTTTTTTTCCAATTTTTCTAAGTACTGTCAATTAACTTGCTATTGGAGCACTCAATTGTCGAACTTGTTGTGGATGTATTCGGTGTATTTTTTGATATCATGACAAAACATTACAACAGAAAGCTGGATGTCATTTGTCCTCATAAATCAGGTCAGAATAAACAAATTATCTTTCTTCCACACGAAATTTGCAGGAAAATTATGGTGTGAATAGAAAATGATAAATGACGTTACGTTTTTTAAGAGAATCTGCTTGCATAAAGAGAAAGGCGTAATTATAATTGAATAGGTTATGTCCGGATAAGTTTGAACTGGCGATGCTACTTCTTGTTTTTTTAAGCAGGTTGAAGTGAAAAATAACGCGGGCGAAAAAGGCAAACAAAATCGTACATTTCTTATGCTTGGAGATATGGAGAGTATAAAATCCAAGGAGAACATTCTGACTTCCACTAGTCTTGAGATTCAGCAAAGAGTTTCAAGTCTTCAGGCGAATTGTGACAGAGCCCTAGTGACCAAGGAGTGAGAAACCTTACATTGAAACTGGATACTGCGCTTTTTAACTCTTAGGGGAATTATACGAGCCCTGTAACGGGCGTTACTGCGCTGTAAAAGTATATTATTCTATACAATTACAGTGATTACTAGACAGTAATCGTGTACGTATAATTACCATGTTATACATTCTATACATTCATAACCATTCTAAGTGTTAACATGTTTTGAACCTTCAGGCAATTATTCATCGTTAAAATTTGTTTACCAAGAAGCCATTCAAAGATAGGATAGCCATGCCTCAACTGACGTACGAGAGGAATTGACTACATGTTTTAGTATGGGATGCAAATCTCACTAAAAAATGTTTGATATAAATCTTTTTTACAGGGCTCTTGAAGAGGAATACGCTGAACTACTGGCATGTCAGGACGAACATGCAGCAAACCAAAAAAAATACAAAGATGAAATGGATGCTTTTCTTAAAAAAGAAGACATATTCTGGAAAGAACAAGAACACATGGTAAATGAACTTCAAGAAAGAGTAGTAAAGGTGAGGTGTTTCTCTTTGCACTGTCTAATAATTGTAGTTTTTTATTTTTTGTTTTTATTTTTCTTTTTATTTATTGATTTATTTATCTATTTATTTATTTTCTGTCAATGCAATGAAGGGCACGCTAATCAACGGGAACAAGTACTTGGCGAATCGAAATCACTGTTCTAAATCTTCACATTTGCTTTATATGCAAACAAAAAAAAAATAGAAAGGAAATCGTGAGTGTTGAAAGTTTATAATTAGACTGTGGCATTAGCGCATTTCCAAAGTTGCATAATGTTGAGTTGCTCGGGATTAGTTTTGTGGTTTGTATTTTGTGATTTGGTCCCTGTTTTTCATTGTTGGCCAAAACCTTATCAACTCCATGATAAAATCATAAGATTATTTTAAAAAAAACCGCGATGATAAACCATGGAGTGATGAAAGAGAAGAAGGCAAAAGGAAGGTAGTTAGGCTTAGTTGTCTTGCAGCCATTATACTTTAGAGTTTTCGAATTTAGCTTCCTTTCTCCTGAGGAATTGGGAGAACAACACCGCACATTGCTATTAGTGTTAATAACACTAATTCGGTTTGAGTTTTTTGACCAAAAATCTTTAAATATTGAGAAGTGAATGGACTATAAGTATCAAGTCTCCCCGCACTAAAATATTATTATTATTCATTGTAATTTGTATTTTCACTAATAATTCCTTTACACCAATAACAATGGCCAGTGTATTTTCTCCTCTATTGCTCAAATTTCGAGACCTATTTTGTCAGCACATTGCTGGAATTGCTTTTATCATCTGTATAAGTAGTATGTGCCAGAATATTACTCACTCGAAAGTGGGCTGTTCCAAATCATCAAGTTTTCCTATCCATGATGCGTTGCTCATTTCGACATTCCTTTGTTTTACGACCTTTTTTTTTCATGTACTCAGATCATTTACCATTCGCCTGTTTAGAAAAAAAACCTTATGTACATTTTTTTTTTTTTTGTATTTCCGACCATTATATTAATCTCGGAGGTCCTGGGTCCATCCTATCAGTTGAAATGGGAACTAGGCGATCTATTCCGTTTTCAAGAGCGGTCATCGTGGGACACTCCAGAGATTCTCAAGCTTGAAAAGGAAAACGAGGAATTGGTCAAATCAGAGGCCTCCTTGAAAATTGCAGTGGAACAACTCACATCTTCCGTTCAATCGGAAAGTCACAAAGTGGAAAGAAAACGGAATGAGGTGGCCATGGAAGTGGACCAGATCCAAAGAGTTATTAAAATAAGGAGAGAAGAAACTCAATTTCTACAGAATGAGAACGTCAAGCTCGAAGAGTTGGTGATGGAAGCCATGAGAAGACGAGATGCAAAAAAAAGGTGAAGTTCTCATATTAATATCGGGTCAATCATGATTATTTTTTGCATGGTGACCTGCCTTCTCCTTACACGTGTATCATTTTCTGATAATATGATAAAAGTTGTTAATGCTTGTTTTTACTCCAGTTCCCTTAAGCGAAAATACTCAGAGTTATAACTTCATACATTTAAGAATTGCTGGTTGGGGCCGCAGGGAATTGGAGAAAGTAGAGAGGGAATTGGCATCAAAGAACTGCGGGTATCCATACAACATGCATTGAAAGCTGAGATGACTCATTAAAAGAAAAAGCGTTACAGTCTTAGGTTTTCTTTATTTTATCTGTCAAATGTATGTGTAATCGTGGTTGTGACACTAGAGTTGTTAATTTGTACAAGTTTTAGCAACATTCAAGAGTCTTCCTGTGTTTGTCGTAATTGGTTGAAACTATATCACTTTAAAGGAACCCATCTACTGCCAGAATTTTGACTACGTGGTCTCCGTTTAGTATTACCTGCAAACCTCCATTTTCTTTACAGTGCTGGAACTTCGTTTACTCAAAATCGTGCTGCTTTCTCTGTGCACAATTAAAAGGTCACAAGAAGGTTGTCCATGTAAACTCCAAACTGTATCGATGTCTTTATTTCTCAGTTCAAGTAATTGACAAATAATTGGTTGTTAACTTTATTTTTTCAATGAAGCCTTCTTGGTGTCACGTCATCATCATCATTATCATCATCATCAACAACACTATCGAGGAATTTTTTGTTATAAACTACCAACCTTTTGCATGTTCCTTACATCTTCAACGGCTGTCCAATTTAAGCAGAGCATTTATGGGAAGCACTCACTCCCTGCAGGACATGACATTGTAATGATTTTGAAAAAGAAACAACTTTACGGTTGAAAGCAAACAACGCATTCTTTATGGCAATTGTCAATCATTCTACTAGTGTATGTTAAATGCCGTTATTTTTGCTAACCTATGATAGTATCCCCGGAACAGAAGATAACAGGATCGTACACTTCGACACCGTACGCCCTTCAGAATTAGTTCATACAACGGGGGAATTTTCGCCTTAAGTTTAGACCTGCTTGTTGTTTGGAATTTCATTCGAAAATCACCATATGATGATACTACATGACATGCATTGAGTATTCTAGTATCACACCGAAGAAGTCCCTCGATGCATAGTAATACAGGGAGAGGGACAGGGACAGGTCAGGGGGAGGGGAGGAGGGGGAGGGTGAAGGGAATCGCAAAGGGGAGGGGGGGAGGAGGGAAAGGGGAAGAGGTAAGAGAGGGAGGAAAGGAGCAGGGTGGGGTAGAGGACGACGAGCGAGAAGAGGCAGGCAGAGGAAAGGATACATGGCTGGGACGGAAGTACAGGGATCTAAACAGTCGAAACTACGTCCCAAGTGAGGCTGCATGGAAAGAGTAGTGGGCGGCCGAATTCCCGGGCACTAAAATTTGTTTCATATTTTGGCTTTATTGCTCTGATTTTATGCTAGACATAGGTTCACTTTTAAAAGCGCCTCTCATGTCTCGCAACGTCTTGATCCCCCCAAAGACTTAAGGCTGCTTATCCATTCAAATAGAGAGCATGTTCTTCCAATATCGCACGTCGTAAAAGAAAAGAAGCAAATATGATTGGTCAAATTCTCTGTTTGAATGGAAAGTGCTTGTGGGTTCGGGTCGTTTTTGCAGATGAGGAGGGCTCCCTGTTTCAATTAAACAGCCTTAATGGTCCAGATAGAACAAATTACGGTACTTGTAGCGGAAAACGGTTGGTAGCAGTAAAACCTTACCAACTATTTCATATATTGCAGATCATCGCCATACAGTACAGTAAAACAGCACACATCGCAATGCAGAATATAATTGTGTTCCTTCGAGAGTTTTGCCCCCCTCACAAAAATCGCCAAATGCTGTACAGTATGCATCCCTAACTAATCACTGTTTCTATTGTGCGAAATCTGCACTGTGAATCGCTAAATTGGATGACAATTTTACAAACTTGGTACGAAACTTGACGTATGATCCCGGAAAGAAAAGGCACGCGTTTGAAAACAGCGTTCCTTGAAAGACATCACTAGATTGGTCAAGAATTGCAATTCCTACTAGTTGAGGATCTTAAGACTAGGTACCTTAGAAGAAGGATCGTAGAAAGCAAAGACGTAGGCATCTCATGTTACATTATATATTATATTCTCATATTATATTTAATTCCATCTCACATGACAAGCAACAATGGTGTTGCTGACTCAGTAAACTTTTGTTTTTTGAAAGTTGCCAATCGCAAACCAGTTTGGCTCTCATGATTGATTAGACTGCCCACCACTTTTACAGTTGAGCATTTATCGGGCAGTGAAGGCATTAAACTCTGTGATTAACCAATGGATGTTTGGTCTGAGAGGAGAAATTGAGAGGTAACGGAATTACTCTTCGATCGTGACACCACGATAGAAAACTGGAAAACCGTGTAAAGAGAAAAAGTACTTTCCTGGAAAATGACTGCCTGAAAAATGTTACTGTTTACATCTAATAATGATGGAAAGAGTAGATCTCATCATCCCATGATTCACAAAAAAATACAAGAGACACACCTTGTGGTGAATGCAAATCGACCGATACAAAAGTCACATAGATATAGCATTTACTCCGAGCTTAAGTGAGGTAAACATCGCATTCTATCGATATAAAAGTTGAGTAAAAATTCACAAACGGACTTGCAGTCTCCACAAGTTGAAACCTTGAAGACCATTATGTCCCATACGACAAGCAAGAAAAGATATGCAGTAAAAAAATCCCGACTGAACCTTTTGCCCATATGGGTTAATAGAAACATTATTCATATTAGAAAGTGGCAATAGATACGATGACAACTTGACACTCCCATTTGCGAACTCATTATCCTCGATTCCAATCTCCAAAGTTACAAACCAATACTAAATTATTTTCACACACAATAACGACCTCGAATAAGAACCTCGAATAAAAACCTTGAATACGGAGCTCGAATACAAATCTCGAATAAAAATCTTGTATACGGGCACAGAATACATAACCCAGACGACATTGTAGTGATGACATCAAGGCTATGGTCTCATCTTACACACCTTACAATTCCTGCCTCGCTGTCTTTGATACGAGTCTTTCCAACTTTCCACTCTCAAACGCTGCCACAGTATCTGCAACGGCAAAAAAAAACAGAACAAAAAGAAAACAAAAACAGAAAAAAAAAACAAAAAAAGTAAAATTAAAATCCACAACATCCACGGCCATATGGCTAGAATAACTGCTATGTTTCTGATGTTCACACGCCATGCCAGGTAATACTTAAAATACAACTTTGTCATGATGATTTTGTCTTAGGCTGTTCATGGTACGAATATAAGGTAAACCTTTTAGCCACAGGTTTCTGATTATGAAATAAAACTTTTTTACACTTAAGTGACAAGGTATCACAACTTGACCATGGACATAATATACACTGCAACTGACAGTGGATTAGAAAAGTGTCCAGACTCAAATCAACCGACCTCAGCTCTAAAAGACATTGCAAAGATTGCATAAATTAATGATTTTTTGTGCAACTGCTTATATTTGAATCCCACGGCCAGAGAGAAAGAGCGTAAAATTTCATTTGTTACTACTCTCATAAAAAATTGTCAGTTGTACAAGGATTTCAGCGACGAACCATCTGAGCCTCCAATATGGCGACTATTGACAAATACTTGAGGGACTGTTCGTCGCCCTACAATAGAACTGACTGCATTCTGGATGTCCTGACCATCATCTGCAAATTCCCAGTCAAAATTCCCAATCACCAGAGTGTTAGGTTAAAATGCATGCTTGATCTCTGTCTCTCTCTCTCTCTCTCTTCCCCTCTCCCTCACCCTCACCCTCGCTATCACCCTCTCCTCCCCCTCTCCCTCTCCCTCCCTGCCTCCCTGCCTGCCTCCCTCCCCCTCCTTCACTCCTTCCCCTCTCTCTCATTGGTGATCTCAGCTTTGGACCTGTCAGTTGTCATCTTCATCCACCTTTAATTACCAGGACATGACAGCCATAGTTTCCATCACTAGAAACGTGAAATCCAAATACAATATATTCATGTATTGGCCCAAATATTTCCGTCCAACAGGAAAACACTATAACAGGGAAATTATACATACACTGTAACTGGCATTACTGGCGCAATAATCACTGTAAATTTACGGAAATTTGTACAATTTTGTAAGAAACATACATCTTTCTGTATGATTTCGGTGATTATTGGCCAGTATCACCAGCAATTGCGTCCATATAATTACCCTACAAGGGGTAGCCTTCATTGGTGTGTCTCTGATTCATTTCCAATTTTTTCATCTCTAATGATTAGGCAGTTGTTCACAACCTGGAAAATAAGTTTACAGCCAAAAAGTGCTCAATCATTGAAAATGGGTCATTCAATGATCATAAATAAAAATTGAAAACAACAAACACCCCAATAAAGCTGAGCCATAATGATAACCAAACGTTCCAGAATATTAAATGGCACACAGTTGTGGAGATACCAACAATTCCTCATCATAGCACATTCAGATACATACCAGACTTCGCCTTATCTAACCATAGCAACTTGAAGACCTAAAAAAGAAAAAATAAGAATGTCAAGAACATTAATGTGATTTAACAAACGATGGCCATATACAATTCCGTGAACCAGTCATATTCATCATGATGGGTGGCAAGTAAAATACACATTCAGAAGAGATTGTCAAACGAAAACAAAGAGAAAATTCGCATAGATTATCGCAGAAACAAACACATGTACGTTCTTCCATGACCAGATTGAAAAGTACATAAATGACAATTTAACAGATGTACCGAACCAAGGAAAATTCGGTGAAATAGCCCTATTATAGCGAAGGCTGTTACTACTCAAAACTCACAAACACTAGGAAAAAGCAGAAAACAAGACATTTTGTTAAACAATTTAATGAATACAAATAAAACTCCAAACGTTGAAAAACTTTGGCTTTAAAGAACAAAATTCTCCAATGGAATTCCTCACACAGGATTCGCTGCATTAACCCTAATATAGTGAAGACCATAGATACTCGAAACACACAAAAACTATAAAAAACCAAGCCGAAAAAACTGTGTTAAATTAATAAATAATTATAAATAGAACTTCAAATAGTGAAAAACCAAAAACAAAGCATTTTGCGTTACCTCAGCAAACTGGCTCAAACTGAGGCCTGCAAATCGGAAAAAAGAAAGGAAAAAAAAAGACATGAAGTCACAGACATACACATCAAAGGGGCAAAATTTCGAAACTACATGAATCAATAAGCATAGATGTGAAACCGATTCACGTAATGTGACAACAACCATTCATTTCTGTACACTGGCGTGTAATAAAAATCAGAGATAAAACGAAACAATATTTTTATCTCTTACCTCTTTCATCAAGCTCCACCACAAAAGGCTTTACACCAAGTTGACTAAACACTTGTTTAGCTCTCCTACAATACCTGTTTTTCCAGATCCATCCAAACGGAATCGTATTGTCAGAATAACAAAGGCTACTTTGGAGCCGTCTTAAATAAAAACACAAAAAAGATACCAGCGATACAAGATAGAGTCTAGAGTAAGAGCAAACATAGGCACATACGGACAGTAAGATTTGGAGAAGATGACGACGGGATGACCGGCAATTGTTGCTTTAACAAAGTCTTCAGGGCTTTGATTTGCTGACACGTAGCTGACGGCCATAAAGGAGAAACAAAGGAGAAGAAGGACAGCCATGATTCGAGCCATGTCTCTTGAATCGGTATGTAGGTAGTTATGGCTGAATAGGAAAGAGATCAAGAAAGAGGGAAATGTCCTTCTTCAATATGTGGAGCGTTTTCACGCCAAATTTGTAAATTGTGACATTAAAAAGTCCTCTTCAAACTTAAATCTGCTTTGTGAAAAATTGAAAATCCGAAATTAGTCAATTAGAGTACAGTACAATACAGTATGTACTAAATCGACTGTACGGCAACAATAATATGATGAAGTATCGAGTGAGCTGTACTTTTGCGGGACAGGAAAAGAAACTACACTATACCGCCAATCGTTATTAGCGTTGTGTACGCTAATTCCGTCCCACTTTTTTTATTTTTTATTCTCCATTAGTGTAGTTCATTCTATTTTTTTCTTTATTCTACTTAGGGTTATTTTCAGTACGTTCTCTTAAATAGAGTGGTGTACAGTGTCAGACCGTACATAAATGTACCTTTTAAGTTAAAAAGTACAACAAATTAGTTTTAGTAACGGCGGACGCATGAGAATGTGCGTTCTAAAAAGGAAAAAAAACCAGGTCGTAAAAAATCCCGCTCGCACATATTCGTCCGACAGCCGCGTTTCGACCGTGTGAATGTACGATTTGTGTACGATTTGTCAGATTTTGTACGGAGACCTATATTAGTGTAAGCATGTTTGCGACCGACATTTTTTTTTTCAAAGATCCAAATTACTAGTGTTGTGTATCGGTAAGGATTTGCCGATAACCGATATGGGCCTTTTTTCGGGGACCCGATAATCGATATATTGGTACGATATATCGCAATCGGTCTTATCGCCGATAAGTAGCCGATAATATGGGCTACTTATTGGCGATAATTCCGATAACGATAACTATCGGCGATAACTGTACGAGCCGTACAGATAAATGTACGGCATGTACACTCAACTGTACGTCTTATTCCCTCGACGCGCCCTACTCACAACCCTTGAGGTACCTACCAATCAGATCATTTGTACAACCCGAAAGTACAGTAGCCAGCATAAGGTGTGTACGTCTTTAGTACGGCTCCACTTAAAACGATGTACTTTTCACATCCGACGCCGTGGCTTTGTCCCTTTATTTTTTAGGATCCACTGGAAACCTGCCACGTGTCAATCCGTCGGCTTTTTTGGCAAAAGCCGCCAAAAAAGCCATTCCGAGATGCCGGCGCTCACGCTGACCGTCCGCTCGTATTTTCTCATTGAATTTCGTCCGTTCGATTCCGGTGGCGAGCATAATGTTATTTTGCATCCGTTGTACTTTGTGTCCGCCGTCTTTTTACCGTTCCATGATAATCAGTTTATCCGTACAATTCCGTACGTTCCCGTAAAATTTATGTTCAGTTAACCGCCCAAAAAGTACTACAAAGTGCAACGTATTATTTCGTCAAATTCCGTTAACCCTTCCGTAAACGTAAAAAAAAAATTGAAGTTAAACTTTACGTTACGCGGTATAGCGTTGACACATAAGCGCCGTAAAATTGTCTGATCGGTACGGATACTCGATTTGGCGCCGTCGTACAATTTTTAAGATTGTGTACGGTTACATATATTAATGTGTACAATCGTACGGAGAATATTCCATTTTTGCTGTCCCCAAATTAGCATTAACGCCGAAATTTGAATATACCTTTTTTTTTCTAATTTACAAATTCTTAATTAGCGTCAATGACGGTATATTTACTTCCACACTATTTAAACTTTGACACTAATAACGATGCGCGGTGTACAGCACACCGTGAATCGTTATTAGCCTTATGTACTCTATATCGGCACCCTAAAATTTTGACATTGATACCTTAAATAGAATAGATTACACTATTTAAATACGTGGACCATAATCTGCCACGTCTCCTAGCACTAAATTTGAATGAATGACGCTAACTTTTTCTTTACACTAATATTTTTTATACGCTAATAACGATTCAAGGTGTACTGTGCAGGACAGTACACCGCGCATCGTTATTATTGTCAACGACACTAATTTGGGTTCTGAAAATTTTGATTTTTTTCCTCAAATAGGATACATGATTTTAATTTTTCCTTGACGTTAAATAAGGTACCGTACAAAATAGCGTAAAGGACGAATTACAATAATATCTAAATAGTGTGGTGTACGGTCGATGCCATACCGTACATAAATGTACCTTTTCAAGTGAAAAAATTACAAAAAATGAGTTAAACGTGCACGCATAGGATCGTGCGCTAAAAAAACGGGATTGTTTTGACACGTAAATTAGTCTTACATGTACGGATGTTTAAATTTCACGACGGCGTACGATTTTAAAATTTTTGTGCGGATACATATATTAATGTATATAACCGTACGACGAATATTCCATTTTTGCTGTTCCCAAATTAGCATAAACGCCGAAATTAGAATACACCTTTTTTTTTTTTTTTTTTAATTCTTAATTAGCGTCAATGACGGTATATTTACTTCCACACTATTTAAACTTTGACACTAATAACGATGCGCGGTGTAGCCGGAAGGCCCTTGCCTGTTGTCCTGCCTCCTGCACAACTGTGGGGAGATATGGGCAGTCAGTTCTGGCAGCATATACTACGAGAGAAGCCTCTTCAACATGATTAATATCCGTTGCCAAAACAGTTTGTAGGCATTTAAACAAAAGTTTTCAATAGCTTTAACCGTTAAGGCACATATTCGCTTTTTTTCCAAACTACATAAACGTATCTTTTTGAGTACCGTATTCAGACGATTCTGTTTTTCTGCTTTTGTAACTTCCTTAAGTCTTTAGTAGTGTACTACATACAGTACACAAACAAGAAAATGGAGCTGAAAAGGCGGCGAGTGGTAGCCATAGCGGCCATATGTGGAGGAGTTGTTCTGTTTGGGCAGATGAGGTTGAAGTTGAAAATAATACAAAGGGAGCAAGTGTTTCTGTGCGAAATTGTTGCTCGGGAAGGAGGCTCTGCTGGAGATACTGCTGAGAAAGGTGGTAAAGAGCCAGGTCGGTCTCTCCCTCCCCCCCCCTCCCTCCTCCCTCCCTCCCTCCCTCCCTCCCTCCCTCCTCCCTCCTCCCTCCCCCCTCCCTCCTCCCTCCCTCCCTTTCTCTGCCTCGCCTTGTTTTCTCACTCTTCCCTCTCTCACACACACCCCTTTTTTAGACAGGTTTTCATGCAATATGTGTCGAAATAATTGTTCACAATTGTTCCTTCTTTCCAGTGGTACAAATAGACTGTTCCATAAGTGATGGTCGTTTCTTCACTTTTTAGAGTCATAGGCTTTCAGTATTGGTCTGGTTTTTAGAGAGGGAGGAGAGTCATAGGCTTTCAGTATTGTTTTTTGTTAAATTTTTAAGTATAGTGTAGTATTTACACACACACACACACACACACACACACACACACACACACACACACACACACATATATATATATATTTATACAATACTCTACATTAGTATAAATGTATTACTTTAAAGTACATAATCCTTACTAATATAAGGAGGCATGCGTTTTTAGAGGGAAATAAAAAAGAGCTATCTTCTGCGAATTGTTTTTGTTAACAAGAGAAAATGAGTCAGCCTAACTTTATGTTTCCTTAGTAAGGTGGGTAACCCATCGGCTCTATACCATTATGCTTCCACTTTAGGTCCTGTTTTTCCATACAGAAAGGAATTGGTAGAATCTCATATGATTTATAAGTTTAAATTTGCCCAGTTTTTGACTCTGGAGCTCTTTGTTTTTAACCAGCCTCAGAAGATGCCATTTGCATCTGTACATTGCCAATCGCTGTTAGAATTAATCACTCTAAATTAAATGCGTATTTTGTTTTACCCAAAAAGTATGAATTTTTGTTAATAACACTATCCAATTAGGTGGCTCGTAATGAGCTACGTGACATAACATTAATTAGTGTAGTTCTAAACCCGCTTTCACACTAATAATTACAACGGTTTAGTTTTCTTAGTACTTTCAGCTTCTAAGCTATTCAGTCACGCAATGTCAAATACTAATAGAATCGTGTTTGACACAGATTGGCGTCGACAAACTATTTGCAAAACGTTTGCGGGAGATACTTTCTGTATGTGTTCCGTCTTTTCTGTCTAAGGAGACACTGTACATCGCCATTCAGTCCGGGCTTCTCATTTCAAGGACACTCTTAACAGGCATGAATGAAGACTTTTTTAGCAGTCAAACCTCTTTTTTTCCATTGGTATCAAGTCTTTTAAGTTGCTGAAATGTAAATTTCCCATGATCGATTTGTCATGCAGGTTACTGCTGTTGATTCATGTTGCAGGAAGTATAACAAGTGAACATTGTGAGTCAGTAAGTTTATTCTCACTTACAGTTTTTTGGTCACGTTTTGGTCACCTTTCTGTCGTGTTACCCGATATTTGGTCAAATATTGGGTACCATGACCAGAAAATGACAAAAAAAAATGTAGGAGAGAATATGCCTAGTCCCTTCAAAGTGTTTCCAGTTTACATATCATCTTTATCTTGTCTGATAAGGCTGGTGTATGGTCGGATAGTCCAGTTTTAAACACTTATATTTTGAGCTGCGTGAATGCTGTATATCTAAATGTAATGTGCCCCTTTCAAAAGGATAAAAATGACCCATGGGTTTTCCACACATTTTAGTATTACACCCGTACTATGAACACTCACTAGGCCCATTGGTGTACAGACCCACAAATTAGTCTAGACCCACAACTTTTGTTTTTTGTGATCCACATAAAATGTAGAAATAGCCACATTAATTGCGAAACCAAATCGAGCAGGCTGAAATCACCCATGTTCCTATTCAGATTCCTTTTTTTCATCCTTGCTGTTAGTCCACCTACTCTAATATTGAACGCAGTATTATTTCCAACAGTGGGATATGGTCAAGCTTTTCAAACCGTGACAAGGTCACAATGGTCTACTGGACTAGAATGAGAGTGATGTCATGTTTTATGGACAGCAAAGTGCGTGTAGAATCTCTTGGAGTGTGGATTTTCTAAGCGTTTTATCCCAATCCCGTTTCCTGTAGAAGGATTTGTCGAGAAATTATTAGGACCATAGGGAGCTGAGTCTTTTGTATTGTAAACATAAAAGGGGAGGAGTTGTGCGGGTTGAATACAGATCGAATTGCGGCTCTAGAAGGCGTGGCTGGCCAATCAGTGGTTTCGAAGGTTAGTTCCCCCTAAATCTATTGCTATTTCCTGAGGTTTTGTTATTTTCTAGTTATCAAACTTTGTTGATTTTTTCTGCGGTTGATATCTACTATGCATGTAAGCTGCAATAGACTGCGTGGATTTCATTTCCTTCGCTCTCTATTTTAATCACCTCTCCCATGGTTTCCCCCTTTTTATGGTCTCTGTCACAGTTACACTAATTATAAATGTCCTTGTTCACTTTCCCCTTCCCGTCCCTTCTGTACAATTTGCACCTCGACTCTTGTACACATTTTAACATTCTTAATGGCTATGGGTGTTCAGGACTGGCCGATGTTTGCCGACATGATGTGGAATTTTGCTGCAACGGCTGTTCCCGCTTCATTTGTGAATAGCGGCCTCAAATATATGCAAGTCAGTTTGTTTTGAGCCAAATCGTACAGTAAATTGTGGCTCAAGTATATGCAAGTCAGTCTGTTTTGAGCAAAATTGTACAGTAAATTGTGGCTGTTGTTGATGATAAAAATGTTGTTGTTGGTATTTACCTTGGCCGTTTGAGTCTTGTTTTTGTTTTGGGGGTAGAATGTGTAGAATGACTCTCTTGATTTTTTGAAACGAATTCGCAAATTATTTGTTATGCGCTAAGCATATCTAGTTGTATTTGATCTTCGAAAGCTACACTGCCCACTGCTATTAGAGTTAATCACTCTGATTTGAATGCCTTTTTTTTTTTGACCCAATAAGTGGCCCACAGGGAGCCACGTGACAAAATATAATTTATTCTAGTCATTTTTTAATAAGTGTTAACGCTAGTAATTCACTAATTTTAATAGCGATGGGCAGTGTAATACACATCTGCTGGTATTTTTTCACCTCCAGATTTGGAGTCCAGAATGTTGCTGATAATGTCTGTCATCTGAGGATAATAATTGAAAATGAGTGAATTGAAGTACGATTGTGATCCATGTTTTCTTTGCCTTTGTGATGCATGATCATGTGGACTTTGTCATATTTAAAAATCACATCGTCCAATCACTTGAAATGTTCCAAAATCAAACTCCAACCCAAAGCAAGCATACCAATTTCAATTCCTTCACTTAAAAAACCCAGTCTTCTCAAATGAATTTTATTGGAAAATTTTCTTGCCAAAATATCCTCATAAACTCCAGGCACAAAACCGTAGTGGGAATTAGTTATAGGGATGGGCACATCAACTGGCGTTAAAGCTGAGTCAGTTTCATACTTTGCCACAAGAGAAAACAGTCCTGACAATTCTATCACAACTTGTATCACAACTTGTTTTTTTGTGAGCTTGTATTTATCCTTCGGGATTTTTTCAAGTGAAGGAGGTTGCATTGATATTAAAATACAGTTGTTAAGAGTCAGATGACCGGTTATTCATTTACTTGTGTCACATGTTAAAGAAGTGACTTACAGGAGTTGGGCTTATTGTGCAGGTACTTATCAGTCTAGCTTTCCGACAGCGACTCACTGAGTATCTTCATCAACGTTATCTTTCCAACCGTGTTTATTATGTAGCCTCGACTCTCGGGGGCCTTTCTAATGCCGACCAAGTAAGTGTAGTAGCGATCTGCTTGTGGGTTAATTGGCCTCCTAGATCAGTACACCGCCAATCGTTATTAGCGTTGTGTACGCTAATTCCGTCCCGCTTTTATTTTATTTTATTCTCAAATAGAATTATCCACACTATTTAAAAAAACCCTAATTCTCAATTAGAATAGACGATTTCTTCAAAAATTTCCATATTCCCAATTAGCGTAAACCACGCTAATTATTCGTATACGCTAAAAAAACTTACACGCTAATAACGATTGGCGGTGTAGTCAAAAGGACGGAGAAAGGTTTCAGTAGACGAAGGACGGAGAAATGCCGGTTTTGTCGACAGAATGTGTATATTAGCCCTCTTGTTATTGGCAAAACGTGTCTGCCTGACACTGACTATTGACAGATAACATTGACCCATGGTGAAACTGCAGGAAGTGTACTTTTACAGGTACTTTTATTTATAGGTACTTTTATTGTAGTATCGTATGCTTCCTACGATGTATCATACAATATTATCTTGAATTTTCCTCCTCAATACACTTCTGTATGGATGATGTAATCCTTGCATTGTTTTCAGCTGATACAGTATGCAACTCTAGTCAGAGTTTTGAAGCTGAGAGGTGTTTATGACTTCTATTGGTTCGAAGTATTTTCAGAGAAACAGTAACCTGATTGTTGTTTGAGACTTTCTGATTTGCAGAGGATAGCTGAAGACGTGGACCGTTTTGCATCAGCTGTCAGTGAGCTTTTCTCCTATACATTCAAGCCAGTACTGGATATTATCCTCTTCACGCGTTCTCTTTCTCGGAGCATAGGGTATGTTGTCGTCTATACCCCCAATTCAGCATAAAACTCGTATCATGTTTTGATTTAGTGGGATATGAACATGATCTTATCTATTGCAGCTTGTCTCAGTCCTCAAGTATAGTTGTCGTTGCGTGTAGGTTCAATCCGTAGTTCAGTGTTGTTCTGCTGAGAACATCGACGATTTTTTGTTATATCACAAGACAATTTTTTAGATCCAGTCAGAGATGAGGTTGTTGGAGATGATGTTACCTGAAATTGGGTCCCCACTATTCGGCCTCTGCGTGGATTGAGTGAGTGTTTTTTTGTCCCAAAATCATAAAATTAGTGTCAATTAGTCAAGTGACCCATAACAAACCAGGTGTCAAAACATAACTTAGTGTAGTCAATTCTAATGAAGTATTAATGGTAATATTTCACTAACTATAGTAGCAACGGCCGGTGTAGTCATGTATGTGTGTGAACATCAATAACATTTACAGATGCCTTTTCACTATGTCCACTGGTTTTTAAGGTTTTTTCATTTGGATTGAGTTTGATTGGCAGGTATAAAGGGCAATTATTGCTTTACGTATATTTTATTTTTTGTTCTGGGTTCCTTCGTTCTATAAGCCCACCCTTGGCGTTGATGACGGCACAAGAAGCGGCTCTGTCGGGAAATTTTCGAAATGCACATCAGAGGTAGGCTCTAACAGAATTGATTTATAAATTTCTGTATTATAAGTTAGTACGTTTTCCAATGTAGAGATTGTTTGAAGCTATTTGCTAATTGTTTCTTGTTGCAATATTTTACTTTTTCTGGCAAAAGTGAGTTCGTTTTTTTAACGATTGTGCCGTCTGGTTGCCTCCTCAACAACTATGTAAAAGTAGAAATGATCAGACCTCTTGTTTTGTACAAAGTGGAATTTTTGTGCATGTTACTTAGTTTCATTTTAGTACATATTTCTAAAGTGAATTTTTGTTCATGTTTCTAGAGTGGGATTTAATACATGTTTTTGAAGTGGGTTTTTCTACATTTTACTAATGTGTTTGTTTAACTTTGTCGAAGGTTTTCTTCTAAGCAACTGTTGATAACTTTTTCTAGTTGACAAAAATAAGAATAAGATTGATTAAAGTGTCTAGTCTAATCATACATACGCGATTACTGGCGATACTAGCCAGTAATCTCCGTAATTGTACAGGAAAATTTACTTGTTTTAACGAAATCGTACAGTTTTCTGTACGACTACTATGGTTGATGCTCCAGTAACTCCAGTTGCAGGGCTTGTATTATTCTTCTCGTCAATTACAAGATTACACTAAATTGTTCATGTTTCGATCTTGAAGCAGAAAGCTGTTTTTTGGACAAATAATATGGCACACAGAATCTTGTTTTTGTTTTTTCTGTCAGGCTCGTGGCTCATGCTGAGGAGGTGGCCTTTAATGACCCACCAGGCGGAGATACAGAAAGACTAATTTTAAACGATCACCTCTATCGTTTGTTACGTCACTCTCGGTTATCAGCCTACCAAAGATTTATTCAACAGGTAGGTGGGAGGGTCTTTTAGGGTTTGGAGGTGGACGTCGCAATGTCAAACATTTTATACTTTTCCGGACAATAAAAAGAATGGGGACAATAAAGGGAGAACGAGAGGGAGAATGAGAGGGAGAGGGAGAGGGAGAGATTAAATTAACTGCCGTCCGATTGTTGCAAACATTCTTCATAAAGTTAGTGCTGAAACTTTTTTTTTTGCACATATTATTGTTGCAAGTGCATTTATTTTTTCCAAACATGCTGTCATTTGATGGGGTTTAACCATAGTCATCAATAGGCGGTTTTTCTTTTTTGAAGAATTCGCCGAATATTCACACACGTCCTGAATGGCGAATATTTTTTTTGACTTTCTAGGGTTTGTGCTTGGAGGAAAATAAGCCTCAATTTCTATCTTATAAAACTTTAGAGACTGTCAAAACTTGGTTCTTTTATGCAAACCAAACCCGCTTATGCTGCAAGAAACAAAATTATTTGTGCTAAAAGAAAAAAGTCAAAATTTGTTATCGCCAAAAATGGAACCAATTGTGGATTTGGTCGAATATAATTGAGTCAGATATGCCAGATAAGCCCGAATGGTCTTGTCGAATATTCGCAAATGGAGAATATTCTGAAAATGAATGTGGTGATATTAGGTTTGACCTAAATAACTCCAAAAAACCATAAAAAACTATAAAAAACCTTAAGAGTAAAAACCCTGGAAAATGTAAAAAATCCTGAAATACCCTGAAAGATCGTAGAAAGCTTGTCAAATCCCGGAGAAGACTTCAAGACATTAAAAAACTCTTAAAAAACCTTAAACCCTAGAAAACCTGGGTGGAGTTATGGACAGGTGGCAGATGGTTATTTGGTCAAATATGCGGCATCCATTATCGGCTTGTGTGTTTATGCGGCACCCATATACTTCAGTAAACAGGTGTGTTATTCATAACATTGTTCCTTTCCATTTTTTTTTTCATCAAATTAGTTTTTTCTATGTCAAATTGCTTATGAAGATATACAATATTTCTTTACAATCGTGTATCTAAAAAAAACACAGAATGACATGGGTACGGCCCTGTTAAAAAGGCCAGTTGAAGCCATTAAGTTTTCTTTTTTAGAGCTTAATGTAATTTGGCAAAAAGAGTTCATTTTTTTTTGACTTTATAAAATTTTATGTGCCAAACCAGAGCACATGAAAATTACACCTTGAATCGTTATTAGACTAAAGAAATTATTAGAGTAAAGAAAAAATTAGCGTCATTCATTCTAATACAGTGCCAGGAGACGTGGCAGATTATGGTCCACGTCCTTAAATAGTGTAATATATTATATTTAAGGTATCAATGTCAAAATTTTGGGGTGCCGATATAGAGTACATAAGGCTAATAACGATTCACGGTGTAGCACATGAAAGTTGTATATCTCTTCGTGGGGGTATTATAAGGTTATTACAGCTATCTAATAGTTTTACCATCGTTTCGAGGTTAAATCGACAATTATTGTTCAGCTTTTTGAGTAATCGTACGTTACTGCTACTATAGTTACTCAAAAAAAAAATCGATTCACCCTCAGCATGAGAGTAAATTCTTCCGATGTAATTACTATATCAGACTCCTGAGTAGCCATTGACCAAAAGAATATTGCGATTACAACAATATTGATATATTGCGATTATTGGCCTTTTTCGTCAATCCCTATTTGACTGAAGTAGTAACAAAAAAGGTTGTTTTGCATTGCACCTGTAAACCTGGTATTTGAACTAAAAATTGTGGGCGTTACGGAATTTGTCGGTGGGATCGGGCTGTCACACGACAAGACAAAATAAAAAAATAGAAGCAATATTTCCTAAAAAGTTCCTCTATTTTTGCTCACAGTTTATAGATACTCCAGTGTTGGAAAGCTTTTTGCATGACACTTTTATAGTGACAATTATAAGTTTTATTAAAATAACAGCAATGGTAAACCATCTGAGTGAGTACATCAAAGGAATAAAAGGGCGTATTGACAATTAATAGGCAACTTTGATTTTGAAACGTATCTCTTCTGTTTTTTTGTGGAATAGACCAGTAGCAAATCTCTTACGGGTGACTACATCCGGGCGATGAGGCTTATGATGGTGAGTCCCTCGGAACTTCAGAATTTCTGTTTTCTTTGAAGTCAACATTTTGAGAGTTCTTCCATGGGACGTTGAGAGATGGAGGGGAAGAGGGCGAGAGGGAGACTGCCTTTCTATTGTGCAATCATGTGCGTTGATGTTGAAGTGTTTCTAGAATTTTTTTTCATGTTTGATTACAATGTTGAGAGCAATTCTGGAAACATGATTTAGTATATAAGATGGGGACTGATGGAAACTCTTAATCTGATGTGTAATTAACTTTTATTTGATGAGTAACCAGAATACGTCGTCAGCAATCGGGCAACTAGTATTGGTTTATAAGCGAGTGACATCATTAGCAGGCGTTACTTCACGAGTTTCAGAACTGCTGGAGTCGGTGAGTGCCCTGGTTATATTGCTGGGACTAAAATAAAATAGGAGTTAAAATAAGATTGTATAAGTGATCACTACACCGTGAATCTCTATCGGTGTTAATAACAGTATTTGGTGCCGGTTTTTTCCGGCCTCTGACACAAAATAGCGCTAGTAACACTAATGTTTTGGTTCATAACACTAACCTGTACTTAAATTAGAATTGATATTGCTAAAATAAACCTTATACATAATTTCTTTACTCTAATACCGGTTCACGGTGCACTATATTTTTTGAAGGACTTGAATCATCTCTGTCATTGAGCATGTTCTCATTGTACATTTTTTGGTCATGTTTTGGTCATTTTTTGGCCATCCTTAGTTCATGTTACCCGATGTTTGGTTTAATATTGGGTCACATCACTAAGAAATGACCAAATATTGGGTAACATGACCAAAATATGACTGAAACATGACCAGAAAAATGTAAGTGAGATTATGCCTATTGTCTGAAAGCCTGAATGGAATGCTGCAACTGCTGAATTATGTTAAACAGCTTGGACTTGTGGGGAAAATCATAAACTTTTCTGCCAATTGAGAAGCGTGGATTCACTTTGTTCTTCCCTCTTTACGTTTAGGGCAAGCGGGGTTATGGTCCTTATTGCTTTACCTCCATTCAAGTATTTGAAGTTTGTCATCTTTCTGGTTTGCTGAAAGACTCGAGTTCTTTCATGTTTTTGACGACATTCTTTTGAAGGTACAATTCCGTAATTTCTATTGGAAACAAAAATGTAGCACAAAAAGGTCTTTGTCTTTTTTATTCTTGTTTAGTCGAGCTCAATGATAATGGTGATTTTTTGTTTTAAATTCGCAGGTACGCCAACTGAGCACAAAAGAAGGACAGAAAAAAGCAAATATAATGAAGACTTTACTCATGACTGAGACCTGTCAAGGAGGGAACAGTGAGGAAGAGCTCCCCCCTCCACCACCTCCCAAATACGAATATGCCGATTTAATTCGGTGAGTGACTTACATGAATGAATTTTATGTCATTCCACTTTTTTTTTAATCTTCCCAGCAGTATCCAAGCAGAAAATGAGAAAATGAGTGACGTCCTTGAAAGCTACAAAATCGATGTGTGTCCTGTCTGTCATCACTTTCAGTTTTGGAGTGCATTATCCCCTTTATTAAATGTCACTTAAGGTACATCTGGTATATGTGTTTCTATCTTTTTTTGTGTCCTACCTCCGTGTTACTAAACTTAATCGCGGTTTGCTTGTATCTCCTTTACAAATTTCCATTTGTTTTGAGTATTTCGCAGGTTTGAAAGAGTAACCATTTCTTCACCTGATGGGACAGTGTTAGTGAGGGAAGTATCATTTGAAGTCCGAGAAGGGGAATCTGTCATTTTGATGGGCCCAAATGGCAGGTATTGTACCTTCAATTTGTAACTAGACTTTTCATCCATAATATTTGACACTGTTTAACTCGAAAGTACAAAATTGTGGCAATTTGTTGAAAGTCCAAAGCTTATAAGATATGTATCAACCATGCAATAGGAGAGACCGGACACCAGTAATTTCATCTATCATGGTAGATACTTCCTAAGAGTGTTCAACATGTGAATGTTGATAATGTGCACATTTTTCTGCTTTCTTTCATTGTAACTAGATATTACTCATGGAAGGCCGAGTACTAAAATATGAGGAACCTTTTTTATTTTGGAACTTCACTTCCTTTGCCGTTATAGGCTCTAGAATGGCCTTGGTTTTTACGACAACATTTCTTTCTGGATGAATCTTGAGACAAAAGCTGGTATTGGATGTGCATTTCTGTCAGTGCATTTTGAAGGCACTGCAGTACACCGTTTCATCGCTATTAGAGTAAGAAATTATAAGCCTGGTGTTTATATTAGTGTTATCGATTCCAATTCAGTTCTGTATGTCATGGCTGATTATGAACTGTTCAAAGAATTAGCGCTAAGAAAACAAAAAAAAAACACTTAGTGTTGTTAGCGCTATTTTGTGGTCTGAGGGCAAACAAAAATTGGAACCGAAGTAGTGTTATTGACGCTCTAGTGTTATTAACGCTAACAACGATTCATGGTGTAGCTGCTTATGAACCTTTGTTTGGGAGAATAAAATGCAGCGGAAAGTCATCGTTGTTTCGTGTGCTTGCGGAATTGTGGCCTTTGCAATGTGGCACCATTTGGAGGCCACCTCGCGGTGATATATTCTACCTTTCACAGGTAATTTCCTTAAATTACATCGTGAATCGCTATTGGGAAGAAATTATTAGCGTGGGTTTATATTAGCATGAAAGTTCTAATTCAGTCCCGGATGGCGTGGCTGATTCTCAACCATTTGAAGAATTGACATTGATAACAATTAGTGTTATTAACACTATTTTGGAACCAGGACCAGGTTAGTGTTATTAACACTAATAGTGATTCACGGTGTAGTTGCAAGTTACATTTTAAAATAGTTCAGAACGCAAAGGGAGAGTCCTTGTAAGTGGGCAACTTCCCTGGTTGCTGTTGACATGATGCATATTGGAGATGCCTAGTGTATTGATTATTAAATGATGTTGCATAAAACAGTAAAATAGTGTGCAATATTGTCTAGAGGAGAGTGCAAAATTTGCTGTTCGCGTATGGCAAAGGGTATGTAGCTTATTGCAAAGCATATATTGGGGTATGATGTCATAAAGTTTTATTTTTTAAAAGTGCTATAATGGCACGTGTCAACATCTAGCGTCGGACAGTACATCTTGCATACTGAATTGGCGCCGACATTATGCCGACAAATCCAGTCCCTTGTCTCGTGCCATTCTTCTTCATTCCAAACACTTGTGGCTCTAAATTGATAGCATGGACCTATTCTGTCGCCCATATTAAATAGCGCGGAGAAAAAAGAATCATTCTTATTGACCATGCTTTTCCTAGAGTTTTCTGATGGTCATTTACATTCCAGTTGTTGAACACAGTACAATTGAAGACACCTTTTGCTTGCAGTGAGTAGGCATATTCTCACTTGCACTTTTTAGTCATGTCTTTTCTTAATTATCTTTTGGTCCTGCTACCCTATATTTGGCCAAATATCAGATATTGGCTCAAAAAATGACCAAACCATGACCAGAAAATGTAAGTGAGAATATGCCTAGTGAATCTGAATGGGTTTGCTGAATTGCTAGTGGTTCTTGTTACAGTTGAGGTGCACATTTAATTTTTGCTTCCTTTCTCTCTCTCTCTCTCTCTCTCTCTCTCTCTCTCTCTCTCTCTCTCTCTCTCTCTCTCTCTCTCTCTCTCTCTCCTTATTCTTGGTTTCCAGAGGCCCTATGTAGTCCGTGGTACTTTAAGAGATCAAGTTCGATATCCTGCTGTACCTAGAAGCATAGCTCAGGCAGTGTCACGTCACTATGGACATCGCCCATTAAGAGGACAAGTTGGTGATGAAGAGGAGGATGAGAGAGTGGCAGCCGCTTTGGAAGCAGCAGAGATTGGGTATTTGATGCAACGAGGCGAGGGACTGAATCAACAACAGGTGGGATAACATAGTTTATGGCTCAATGGGAAAAAGATATTTCTCGTAAAAGTTGTACCGACATTGCTGTTTTTGTTAATGCAAAGTATGAGCTGAACAGCAGAGCCAAACTCCTAATGGGAGTTTTTTTGTTAACCCTTACGAATAGTTAATTTTATCGTTCAACGTTGAAAGGACTTTAAGCTTCAGTGAAGTGGTTTATGAACGCATACGTTTCAAGACGTCTTCATAGTTTCTTTTTGTTTTTTTTGTTGTTTTAAACTTTTTGTCTAACTGACCTGTATACGAAGGGTGGGTGGATTAGAACTGGGAGGAGACACTGTCTGGAGGCGAAAGGCAGCGATTGGCCGTCGCACGGGTTCTTTTTCATCGGCCTATGTATGCATTTCTTTATCATGCTCATCCTTTTTTCACTTAAAGACAAACTATGATGGCAAAAACCATTTGGTTATATGAACAGATTGAAATTCAAAAAAAAAAAAAAAAAGTGAAGAACCTAAAGACCCAGTGGAAGAAGACGGGCGGTAAATGTAAATTTGTTCAACAAAGTAAATTGCTTATTTCTTTGTTGCATATTGTTGGTCTGTCGTTTTTTTCTTAAGGTAGCATAGTTAAATCTGTTTAGGCAATCCATCTAAGTTGCGAAAATCGTGTCAACATCAGTCTGGGTTAGGTATAACTACATTTCAAATGTGCGAAAACTATTGGAAATCACTGTTTATGTCGCTTGTACTATACATGTATTGTAAGGTTTTTTCGGGTATAATACGCGCATTGAAAAAATGACTTATTGGGAACCATATTCAAAACAAGATGGTATGGAAAACCACATATACCATTTCCAATTGTTTTTGCACATTTCTTATTCATTTCTTATATGATGCTAACACAAGTAAAAAAATATTTACCCAGATCAACAATGGTAAAAGGGTATAAAACGGGTGGAAAAAAATTCCTCAGAATGTACATCAATGTACCAATGTACAGGCCAATGTAAGACCAACGGTTGGTCAATTATGACCAAATGTAAGTCCAATTGTTGGTATGTTATGACCAATGTAAGACCAATTGTTGGTATATTTTGACCAATGTAAGTCCAATTGTTGGTATATTATGACCAATGTAAGACCAATTATTGGTATATTATGACCAATGTAAGACCAATTATTGGTATATTATGGCCAATGTACAGGTTTGCGGTTTTGGACGAATGCACATCGGCTGTGAGTGCCGATGGAGAAGGTCATCTCTATAAAGAGCTCCAGAAGGCGGAAATTACTCTTCTCTCTATCGCCCACCGACCCGCTCTTAAAAAGTGAGTCTTTTGGAAAGGGAGGGGGAGGGGGAGGGGGAGGGAGATGGACATCTATTGGTTTTCTTTGATGTATTTTTTCCATTTACAGTCGGAACCTCTGCCTGAGTATTTCTTCTGTCGAGAAACTTTATGCACCTTTTTTAGGGATTTTCAGTATGAGTAGGATACGTGGAAAATACGAAGCTTGAAACGGCTTTTGCTTATGGTCATTTTTCTTATGTTCATTTTCAACATTTGAACTGTTTTTATGTTACCATTTAAAAAAAGGTCTCAAGGGGAGTTATTGGTCGGCTGTCCTTTTTTGCTTTTCTATTTTGTATTCAAATCAATTATTGACCTTTTTTCCTTTTCACTCTTTACAGGTACCACAAATTTGTACTTAACTTTGACAACTCCTCCGGTGGAAATGGTTGGTCTTACAAATCTCTGAAGGAGGAGTAGCCACACTATTGACGGTATCGCTTGGCCCCTCCCCATTTTGTCCGATTTGGAGGGGAGGAAACGATAAATTCTTTTCACAATATTCTTTTTTTTCTTTTCTTCTTTTTTTTCTTTTTTTTTCCTTTTTTCATTTTTCTTTTTTTTTTATCGGGAGAAAAGAGTCGGAGAAGTGTTTGAAAGTTTTCCGAAATTTGCGACATTCTTTCGATCGGTAGAGTAATATGTCAATTTCTTGGAAAAAAAGGAAAAGCTCAAAACTTCTCCAATTATTTCTCTTGTCGGGAAATTAAGGTTGAAATTTGAGCATCTTCAAATTTGAATTTGAGCATTTCGAGAATGTTTTTTGGCGTTTCTGAAGGATGTATAGAGAAAAGAAGATATAGAAGGCGAGAGAGTTTGTAAGACGTCGGTGTAAATAATCCGTTTGTATGCTTCAGTTCCGTTAAACAGACTGTTGGATATTTGTCTTACTCGTGGCATATAAGTCAATGTCCACTTTGTAGCTTTACTGAGGGCTTTTGCATAAAAGGGTTTTGTATCTGTAAGGCTGAGATAGGAGGGAGGAAACCAGGGTAAGAATTTTCCTATGGTGTCAAAATAACAAAACCGTATACAATCATAGGCAGTTGTATGGGATTTTATTCAATTTTTTTTTAATGTATGAAAAGCGTTCCTAATCGTGTGATAAAATGGTCTTAAGTGATTTTGTTACAGAATATTGGCAAGAGTTGTTAAATATTGTCCTAAGGATTCTGTCCTTTTTTTCGCAAAGATGATGGACGGTGGACGTAAATTGGTGCTTGGTAGCTGCTTGAAAATTGGTGGAGTTGAAATATTACTCAATTACCATTATCGTCATGAAATAATTTTTGTCTGAAGTTGGTTTGTGCTCGAGCTCTTTAGAAACGTGCAGGCCTTACCGACAATACTATAGGAGATTATGCATATTGCTCTACTAATTGTACTTTCCTTGCATGTCACGATCACGGTCAAAAATGGCTGTTACTGTGTACTCGGCACAAACTGCTTATCAACTTTGTACTTTCCATTACCTGCTTCGAGCTGCCCTGTAGCCCGTCGGTACTATATTTCACAAAGTGGGAAGAGGTGTTGGGAAGGGACGCACAGGGTAGTGATAAGCCATGATGACCAAACATAGTACATGGCAAATTCTTTATAACTGTTTTGGACACTATTCTATTTTGGCAAAAATCATAAATTAGTGTTAACAACACTATTTAAGCAAGTGGAATACAATCTGTCACATCTTCTTGCATTAAATTTGTATTATATATTCTAATTTTGCGCCAAAACCATGCAAATCCTTAATGCTAATCCTTCTCCTTCATCATTAGCAGTGTAGTAAATTCTGTTGTGCGAAAATTGGTATTTGACTAAAGTAGAATATGTTCTGTGTACTGTTCATTGCCAAATAATATACGGTTAGTATGTACACTCTTTTCTATAATTGTAATGTGTACTTTTCTTGGCAGTATCTTGCTTAGAAAATGAGAATTGATGCAGCAGGTAATTCATTTATGTGCTCATAATGGTACCTAGTTATAATGCATCCTTTCTTTCTACCCCTATTGGGCATATTCAGTCAATTTATCAGAGGAAGTAATAAAAGCCGATCTGTTTGAGCCCCAAGGCTGGTCAATACCTTTGCTAGCTCCGAACCAGATCAGTACTATCTTCCAATGCTACATGTGTAAATTATTTATGTAACTAAATCAACAAGACTATGAAAAAACGCGATGGTAAACCATTGGAGTTTATATAACTGGTTGCCTTCACAAAATTTCCACATTACCTTTGCACAGAATTGATTCAAGTTCCCCTTCTCTGTAAGCAATCATTGGTGACCATCCATTTCCTTTTGTCAACATGCGAAACATTTTTACAAATATACTTTCCACATCGACTCTGAGTGAAAAGTCCATAGGAATAAGATGTTGAAACTCAAGTTTCCAATATGACATTCAATGCTAGACTTTCAAACGGGGGATTTCTAAGCCCCTTTATTCAATCTGGCAAATTAAATTTCTTTTGTATCCACTTCAAAGTACCAAAGTAGTTAAAGTAAAATGCATTGTACCCTTTCTTTCGTCATGGGAAACAGTCATCACAGCAATATTGCTTAGGTTAAAAAAATGCACAAAGAAAGATAGGCTACTTTAAAACCACGTGGCAAATACAAACAGGGAAATAGGGATACTCAAAAGACAATAATTTGATAAAAAGTAACAAGTACAGGTGGAGGCTTGTGTAATTAAGCCTTTCCATCTATCCAATAAACTTAAACCGCGACTAAATTTAACAAAATTTGGGCCATGAGACCTGAAATTTGCAATTCTGGTCCTACTACTTGAAAAACTGTGACAGTGACAACCATCTACCTTTACACTACTCAAATTCCCTACGATAAGTTTCTCTATTTCTCCAACAACTTCCCTACAAACAACTTCGTCAACGCTTTGTTTTACAGCAATCGAAAACCTAAATTTTTAAACAACATTTATAACTCTACAAATTTACAAAAAGAAACATTGAAACTCTTTAATGCACAGAAAAGAGAATCAAATTAAGATTTTCACGAGATAATAAGTTGAACTCGTGGTACAAGTGACGGTACAAGTGACCAATTGTTGGTAAGGATTAAACGGCGTCGTTGGGATCAGTAGGGTTTGGAGTACTCGAGGCGACTCCCTCAACACCTGGTTCCCATCCCGTTCGTCCAAAAATTTCGTCCGTAGTTTCTCCAATGGACGCTGTAGCTTTATGAATCGGTTCAGCTCTATACTTTCCGTCGTTGTCCTATGAGGGATAAAAACAGAGATTAAAGTGAGATTAAAGTGAGATTATTGTGACGTTAAAGTGAGATTAAAGTGAGATTACGCCCATAGCATGAAAAGAACGGCACAAAATTCATTTAAATGTTTGAAACATAATGTTCAAATCAGTTGAACACTGCCGATCGTTGTTGGAGTCCACCACTCTAATTCGAGTGAGTGTTTTTTGGACTCATAGTCAATACTTTAGTGTTAGATAACACTATTAAGTGGCCTATGACGAGTCACAATGCAAAGCATAATTTAGTGTGGTTAATTCTATGTGTTTACGCTAACAATTCACGAATTCTAATAGCAACGGGCGGTAGACCATTGAAGCCTTTTTGAGACAATCCCTTCAAACAGAGGCTGTGATTTATTCAAATGTAAAGGTTTCCTAGTTTACATAAGGTGTCTCACCAAAGTGATCATTTTCAAATGTGTAAGCTTAAAAATTGCGTCCTCCACATCAAACTCAACTTCCTCCCCAAACTTTTCCTCCACAAAAACTTCGCAGCGTCGATCCAGATCCTGTCAAATCCACCCTTGTCACATTATACCAATTAGTTTCCGTCCATTGTCACAATGTCACATTGTTGCAATCATCAGTAAGAGCTGGGTTGTTGTTGTTTTTTTTGTGGGTTTTTTTTTTGTACCCTCAAAAGTTCTAAAGTAAAGCCAAGTACTGGCACAAAAATCAAATCACCTAGCTCAGGCCCATTTTGGCCCAGAGAGTATTTAGCAGTTAGTTTACGATAGAACGGATACAAGCCGGTGTAAATTATCAAGTGTTTAATGGGTTAAAGTACGAAAGTGACAAAGCAGCGCTGGCTTTGCTGGCTTTTTTTTTCTTATCTTTTTACTTCTAAATTTGATAAGTGAGAGTGAGTTTACATCTTTCGTTGCAGCTCCCGTTGTGAGAAGAATGAAGTATGCCACTAAAACCTCTTTGAACTGTTTTTTAAGAAGCCCAACAGCCAAAGGAACAGTTAGAAAAATCCAACACTTAGCAGAATGATTCTCTATATCTACCACCTTTTTCAAATTACGACCTTTATTAAAATTTAGCCAACTGTTAACACTCAGATAAAACCTAATTTACATCATTTAACTGAGAATGGTTATTCGTGAGAGTGGATTACTATCAAATCAGAGCCGAAGATTAATGCTTCACTTTGTATGAAGCTTCGAAACAAACGGAAACAAAGACATACAAAATCGACTAAACCGAACCTCTGCTTTAAGTTACAACTCTATCGACGTTGAAGAAATATAAAAACGATCGACTAATGATACTTAACACGCCAATTTAAAGATATGTAAAAACGGGACAGCCTCCTCACCTCTTGGTTTAAGACGTCGTCACAAAGATGAAGCAAAGTGGCGTGACCGCTGTCGAGCTGTTTTTCGTACATGGAACTTTGGAGGAGTGCTTTGTAAGTGTCCATACTTACTCGCCATCTGTTGGAAAATCATTTCTCAATCAGTGAATCGAAGTGGAAACGAAACCCTAAAATACGACGATATAGGACTAGGAAAATGAACTGTGCTTTCACGACTGTGTACATGTAAATAACTAAATATGCTCCGACGGATGGTACGGATTTAAGTTTAGAGTTTAGACTTTTGACTTTTGAGTCCGATTGGTCATTGGTGGGGATATGAGTCCGTACGAGTAGTAGAGCTTGTACAGGTATGTCGCGAATACACCAAGAATAGCGATGACCACGCTGTAGGAGAGCGAAGCGCTAGCCGCCGATATGACAGCCACCTGTACATCCAGGATTTTCCGTACATTAAAAAGCGACAAACAAACGTATTTTGTACCTATATCCTCACCTCCTTATTTTGTGGACGCGATCCTGACCGTCCAGCCGTATTTTCTGGTGTGCAGATAGATTCCGTATTTCCAGTTCAATTACAGGACTGTACGAAATCACTCTCAAGTTATGACATTCAGCCTCCTATTCACGTGTGCTCTATGTACTCTGAATGCATCACACGAGTGTAGACAAAATTGACGCAGAAAATTGATTAGGCAAATAAAACGTACGAAAGAAAAAAGACTTTTTCAGAATCTGTAACGGAAACAACAATCAAAGGGCGGTTTAACAAAAAGGTACTCACAATTCCGAAAAGCAAAGTGGATGAGAAGCTAATCCAGTCTCTTACAGTTAGGGTAGGTAACTTCTTCTCCGGCTGTCATATCACATAGGACAAATTAGTTGAAGTCAGTATGGTTGTATAGTTCAAGAAGCATACAGCAAAGACCAAGATGAGCAGTCATACAATATTAAGGAAATACGGAAACAGCAAATCAGGCATATCATTTCGCCGTACTTTAATCTACTTTTCTACGTGCAACACCTGTCCGATTTTCATTCGGAGACCACCACCATCGCAACATTTCAATTAGTAAACCGACTAGTGTGCATGGAGAAGAAATAGTTCAAAGACTGAAAAAAACATCACGCTAACAGTGGTATACGGTGTACTGAACAAAGCTGGCTCCGAAAGTGTGTGTCATTTAACAAAACCAAAAGAGAAAATTGAGCAAATTGAAAAATTCTTAAAAGAACCCTTAAAACCTCAAAAAGTTGGAGACTCTCACCAGTACAATCTCCATATCTGCCATAGGGATATGTCGGAAATGTTTAATGCAGACAGATCTCTCACCCAGTTCAGGTTTGTTGGGATCAACTTTGGGTCTGGATCATGTTTCCCTCCCAATAATCTTTTGTTAGTTCGTTCTCGTTCATTGAAAGTACATGTGTACAATTTCTCCGTTTGATATCTCAGAGAATTTTGAAGGCATAGATAAAGTTCAAAAGGTAAAGGTTTGAGTGTTGCTTAAAGTCTCAATATTTGCCTTCGAGTTGTATTGAAATCTCATGCAATATTTGAGTACTACTTTGGTGTGTTTTTTTAAAGCCCTTGCCAGGAATAATAGACATTCCTAACAGAATAACAGACAAAACCCTTCAACTCTGTAAAAAACTTATTTGCAGAATGCAGCCCGGACTTTCGCTAAGATTCAACCTTGTAACAAAATACGCGTTTAACTTATCCGCTGGGACAGTTTGGACGATCCCTGCGAGTGGATGTGGCCAACGGGGCATATGACAGAACAAAGTCAATTTCATCCTACATTAGATACATTTTACTACTTATTCAAAAAGCACCTTTAGAAATTATTCACCTGTATAAGACTATGACACGCTCAAAGGTTGGCTCCTGGATCGTGGTTTTAGACCAGAAGAAGGATGGGCTGTTTCCAGAAACAAAGCAAAAACATGTGTTAAACCTGTAGTCTTTATTAGACCAATCAACTAACGGTATCAAATGTACAACTTTTCAAGTGAAAAAGTCCGAGAAGGTCCATTTGACTTTCACTGTTCCAAGCTTCATCCAATATGCAATTTATTTATTAATTTGTTTTAGTCTAAAGCCACCAAGAGGTCTGTCATAGTTTCATTTAACTGGTCGGAAAGTAGGACAAGTAATACTAGTTCATTGAAAGCAATTTGGCAATTGAGAAAAGGAACAGGAAAAGACAAACCTTAGATAACACTTGTCCAGATGAATACGCTCAATTGACAGAGTTTCAACCTCTTTGATATCAGTGTCCTCACGTAAGTCATGAATAATTGGAGCCCATGATCGACGATTTTTGAACCCAAAACTATAAAAAGCAAATGCCAAGGTAACAATTTACAATGTCAGGACGCTGAAAAGTATAATTATGAGTAATTATTATTAGAAGCATTTAAGAACTTCTGCATTGAATTTCACTCAGTGTGTAATGCTCGGTAATCTGCTCAAACTGCATACAATTCCCATGAGATTTCGCAATCAATATGAAAAATGATTGTCTATGTTGCATTGAACTCTGATCAGGATCTCTTCTGTCTCAATTGGGAAAATAAAACTTCTTGCAAAGGTTTGTAACGGTTATCGGCACAACTGCTCTTCTTTGAGAGGTAAAATTTTTATTTATATTTACAATTTCCCATTAACCATGTTCTGTTAGCTTAATTGCAATCAAACATCAAAAAACCGAAGAATGCTTGTCAAGTATATTCTGTAACAACCTTTTGCCCTCTGACTTTTCCTCATAAACAGCAAAAAAGGCGTATGCAAGTCAAGAGAATTCCGAGAAGGGCGAAAAACGACAAAACAGAAGGATAAGAGCGATTGAGGCTTAAGAGAAGGGAGAGAGGAGGACCCACGAGAGTAAGAAAAGGACTGTTTGAAATATGGAATTCAGAAACATGTCTATCTTTTGCATAATGAAGCGGTCCGTCAAACGGTGAACTCCAACTCCCCGTCGGAAAATTATATACTGCCACACCCCCATTGAAAATGAATGAAACTCTAATGTACAAATTAATTTTGAAAATGTCCTCTCCTCTTTTGCTTACTCTCTGTGTTTTCAATCAAGTGTTACAGTGTTGCAGCATACATAAAACGAAAAAGCACTGTTAAAGTTCCATTTTTTTTAAGCAAGGCAAGCCCAACCCATAAAACTCTTATACTAACCTTGTCTGCAAAAGATGGTTTTACAACTTTGTGCCTTGAGAAAAATCGTCCCAAGAAACCTTTGTCCAGCTGTCCCGTTTGATGCATTGGCAAAAGCCCTTATCCTATGTCAGTGAAGGAAGATCAATTTTTAATTCATAATGGAAACAACAAAGATATTGTTCACAGTTTGAATAAGCAGTCTAGGATCAACAAAAAACAAATATATTTTCAGAACCCTGAGTTTAGACGCAAGCCAGCCATAGGAACAGCACATCAATTTTTGAAGTTTAAACCGCACCTTCGGTTCACACGACATTCTACCAGAAAGAAAGCTTTCAAAATTAAAACTGTCAAGAAAACAAGAATCTAGAACCCAAAGACGGAGCAACAATGCAGCTCATTATCTTCGATAAGATAAATCTTAAATTAAAGCTTCTCAATAATATCCTCGTTTTCCTCTCACCTTGGAATCATCAATTACGACAGGAACTGTAAGTAAATATGTTCCGTCCACAGCAACGTCGTACTCGCGGTCTGTGATCATTTTGTAATTGCTTTTGTTCATAATAAAGAAGACAAAGCGCAAGAAACGTGATTCCGCATTTTCGACATCCTCAGGTGTCATATTCTCGTCTTCGATAAAATCCTCGCCGTAAAGTGGGTCAAACATTCGATATAAAAACTGAATTTTACAACAAGACATTCCCCTCCCCTTTTAAGATAAGGTCCAGTATATGACAGACCATACGGTCAATCCTTAGCTCTACAGTAAACTTATACGATTAAACGATTTTTTTATGATTTATTGTAATACACGTTTGAACTCACCAGCATGTCCTCGAATGGCTTTTTGTACCATGCTCGAATAGCAGCATCGATTCTGTTTCCGAGAATTTTAAGCTCCTTCTCGTCTCTGGGTTCTGCTATGCACAGATCACCATTTGTAAACAAGGAGCTCGGCAAAACAGCTTGAGACATCCATGTAACTTCTTTTTTTATCGATGAATTCTTTATTCCCCGGATTAAAGTAAAAGACCGCAAGCGACAAAAAATCTCTAAGGAAGCTTTGAAATTGAAGGATAGAGCGAATTAGGCAACTCACCAAGAGAAGAGGCCAATGCCAGGATCAGAGATTGCTTTCGTATTTGGATGACAGCCTCTTTCTCGATTTTTACGATGTCGAGTTGATGTCTTGGAATGTGCAGAGAGGCATCTTCTTTGTCTCCCTGCAATCAGTAGGGAAATATACTTTGGTTCTGAAGTAAACTTCTACAATTTCTACTCACAGTTTGAGAAGGAACCCGACAAGAGGTCCAGAGACAGGACAGTTCTTCCGGACAAAAACGAATTCTAACGAGTGAGATTCTTAATGGATAACTGTCAACTAGTGACTTTAACTAAACTGTTGACCGTCGACTTCAACATTATTTACTACCCAAAAAACCAAACAATGCTTATCCAGTCACATACAAATTGACACAATTTCAAAAAGGCCTTTATTTTGAACTAATCTTGCTGGGTTTCATTGCAAATTCGTCAAATTTCTACCTTTCACTATCCTTCTTTCCCCATGCATCCACGGAAATTTATCGAAGATATGGAACCCCAAGTCCAAGCAGAAAAACCACGTGTACAATAAAAAAATGATTGAAAGATACTGTATAAATCAATTATGCAAGTATTTTTCCAATATGTGCCTAAATTCAATGTTGATGGTCAATTAAAAAAATGCCTAAAATACCACCTAGCCTTTCTACAAACTCCCAAAGAGGAAAATTATTATAAAAAACGACGAGGTTTGTTATCTCATACCCTCACTATGGAGAGAGCCGATTTCACCATAATTTCCTCCCGCAAAAAGTAAACCTGCAAAATCAATGTCCATAGCAATTAGAGTTAATCACTCCCATTCGAGTGAGTGTTTTTCTGATCCAAAACCATAAACTAGTGTAATAACACTGCTTAATAAAGTGGCTCATAAAGAGCCACGTGGGAAAACATAATTTACTGTGGTTAATTCTAATGAAGTGTTAACGCTACTAATTCACTAACTCTCGTAGAGCTGTAAGGTGTACCATTCACGCTAATTCACTCGTAGAAACTATTATACCAGCTGAGGAAAGCAAAACCAATTCCTGTAATCAACACTAGTAAGTTTGGCTGGTCATGATTCAAGAAACTGAATGACTTCGATTCAAAACGAATGGTAATGGAGTGTATTGCAAGCAGCAAAGCAATAGAGGCAAAGCTCAAGAATAATCTATGGCTGTAGAGTCATCTACACCCTTCTCCAAAAACTGTTTAGCTACTTCAAAACAGAAAAAAAAAGACACATTTTGCATCTGATTCTCCAAATAAATGACGAGCTTATGACCTCATTGATCCTTAATTATTCTTCACACGACTAATTAGATGGCAATTTCTATATTTAAGCATCAAACTTGCATACTCTCACATATTAAAACGATCGAGTTCCCTAACTGTCTCCACTTAGACTTCCTTCCCTTCAACTGGTATAAAATCATCTCTTATTCCTCTCCATTTCTGCTGCCTCAGTCTGTTCTCCTATTAAAAGCTGCAGTAATGAGAAACCGTAACGTCACGCGACTGTACCTCTCTCTTTTTGCTGTACTTTTCTGTTAACCTTGATTGCCAAAAAATAATAAAATATAGTTGAAGAAGCTTCCGCAGTTCCAAGAGCAAAAGATTCTGAAAATTCCTCAGTGCTGCAAAAACAATTCGTAGGAGTAAGCACTGCAGCTGCAGCGGGTACACTGTGAGTACGGATCAGCAGGACGTGCACTTTATACCCTCGTACGGTCAAGTTGGAAAGGAGACAAATAGTCAAATACACTGCGGGACAGTACCAGTATTGACACGTGCCTACGCGGGAACACTTTCTAGGTGTCCTGCACGTTGTTGATGGCCAAGTCTGAACGAACGCTCCACGATGTATGCTGACTGACGATCGGACGGATAAAACGGCCCGATTGCAATCGGATCAATCAGAGTGTGCGGCAGCCCCACCGGCGTTGCTTGTCGTGTGGAAGAGAAGAAGTCAAAGGGGAAACACAACCAGTACAGTACGGTCCAGAGTGAACATCACGCCACATGCAGTCTAGCGTGGCTTAACAGCGTTTCAGTCATAGATCAAAAGCTACGCATTTTTCTCCGTATTATACGCGTAGCAAGTACACTGCACATCGTTATTAGTAGCGTTGGGTATCGAGGACCTTTGCCGATATTCGATATATATCGAATTTCAGGTGCCCGATAATCGACATATCGCCAATATATCGCCGATATATCGAGGCGTTAAAAAAAAATGATTTTTTTCAGCCCCGTATCCGTACGATTTTCCGTACTAGGAGTACACGGACACCCATTTTTTGCGATATATATCGCGATAATTTATGTTGGTCCCGGTACGATATATCGAGGAATCAACTCAATCGATATTCGATATATCGAATATCGAAATTATCGCGATATGAATTTACCCGATACCCAACACTAGTTATTACAATTGGCAACACTCAGGGTGTGTGCCCATGTAACCGCAACTTTGAAATGCTACTTTGGATTTTAGCGCAGATTTTACGGTGTACTTTTCAAAGTGTTCCTATATCAATCGTTACTTGCGCCTTCACTACTTCAAATATGTGACAGTTGTAGACGTCTACAAAATATGCGACAGAGTACGAAACGAAATGTAGACCATAGTTCAAAAGTAGGTGAAAATAGGCCCATACAATATGCCTATTGTATGCAAAACATACAATATGACCTTAAGACCCATATTGTATTCCGACCTATTCGGACCAATTAAAACATTTGGACCAAAAATTGGACCAATTAAAACATTCGGACCAAAAAAAATATTTCCACCGTCAGATTCGGATGATCGGACGCTCGCTGATCAAAGTAGCGATCCCATAACACAACTTACGATAAAGGCGCCGACCAAAGGCCTACCATGAAAACGCCTACTTTTTAAATATGATGTAGACGACTACGAAACTTCCTAAAATTGGTGACGTTTAAAAAAACGGCGACTGTTGTAGACGTCAAGGTTTTTGTAACATTGTAGATGTTTAGGGTTTTGTGACATAGCAAAGTCATGCTACCTTGTGACGTCATCAGTACGTAGATTTTCCGCCATGGCTTCCCGATTACTTTTTTTTTATCTTTTATTATTCGATATGCCATGAAACTAAGACCAAATATATATATAAAAAAAAAGTCTTTCATGTGATATTATTATTTTTGCATTTCATTTAAAGAAGACAGAAAGAGGAGCGGTCAAGTGAGAAAGAGGGAGAGAGACGAGGTCGACGTAAACCTTTGCAAAGGACCCATGAATAAAATTGGAGGTCCGAGAACCCAACGATTTTTTTTCCGTACATGCTTGTCATTTTCGTACGTATATGCGCGTGACGAGCATGGAAAAAAATAGCGTGTTTTCTCCCTCGTTCAAAACTTTTCAAATACATTTCACGCAGGTAATACCGTTTTGCTATTCGTCAATAAGGTGTAATTTTTATTAAAAGCAGTTCGCGATTTGATTCAAGTACAAGTGTGAAGATGAGCTGGCGTGACGTGGAAGTGGGTCGCGATGATAATAACGCCAAATTGACTTACCATCGAAGTTCCAATATGACGCAAAACGTACTTTGGTTCTTGCCCATCTTTCGTACATCGTAAGATATTTGTAGAAATTAATGGTTATTTTTAGTATTTTCTAGGTCTAAAATAAAAGGCAGAAAAGAAGCCGAGGCAGTCTGCTTCTAGCTCCTCTCTTCAGCTCCCACACTTGTCGCAGTCACTGAAAGTTGAAGAGGAAGCTAGTGACATGGCTGCCTATGCTGCTTAAGAGATAGAGAGATAGATTTTGGTAGATTTACCAAAACATACTTGACAAACACAGGATTTGATCCTGGTACCTGCCGTCCGTCAAGTCTGAAATAGACGGTAGCTTTATCCTATAGTCTAAGATCGGTTCTGAGACATGTAGTGTTTGACAAATATATAAACTCTAAAGCGCGAACTAATTCATGTAACTAAAACTATAGACGTCGCGCATGGATACAGGTTTGTAAAGTACGAAGTACGATATGGTTCCGAAACGGATACCGCCCATTTTGTTTCGAGAGCGAAACAAATATCGCGCAACGATTTATGACGGCTACGATTAAAACCCGGTTTTGATCGGACGGCTGCGAAAGATGCCGAGATCGCGGAATAGGATTTTGGCGGTTTTCGGCCACCGCCACATCGATTGACACGTGGCACAACCACATTGGATTACAACATCTTCGGGGATTACGGGAACAAATCCATATATGGCATGTGTCGACTTGTTGGCCATGTCGTACAATGGTCGTACAAAAAGTACAACGACACTTGTACCTTTCTGTACGACACAATATTTTGATTGGTGTCGTACTTCAGTAGATAGAGGTTAGAGAGAAGATAAGACTTAGGAAAATTTGGTAGATAGGACCCTCTCTCCCAAAGAGCCTCTGTACAAAAGGTCAACTTTGACCCTACATAACTTACTGCTCAGGGGAGAAAATTCAGAGATTCTTTTTGTAATAAACTCAAGCGAGTCTTGCCTTCACATGGGTGAGGGTGGTCAGAGTTTTTGTCAGCCAGGGTGGCAGTTATTTTTGCAGAAACACAACGGGGTCAGGGTTATCTTAGAGGCTTCGTGTGAGCTGCTTACTTTGAGGGCCAATGGGGGTCTCAGAGTTGCAGGTTATGGTCCCACCCTCTAGGGTGCCCATCTTTAATGGAACTGGCTTGATATACTGGGAGAGTATGATGATAGGAGCTCTATGTGAGAAAAGATTTTGGGGAATAGTGAGTGGATAGGTGAGGCATCCACCCAGTCTTGGCATCCCTCCAGGGTTTGGAGGAAGCAGATTCACCAGAGATGCAGATCCATCTCTAAAGGAGGAGACAAAGTAAGGGGAGGTGGTGGACAAAGGAAAGGAGATCGAGACGATCACACCGATAGCAACTGGTTCGGCATTCATGTCACCTATTCTGAGGAACGAGGAGAATGATATCGATACTTGGGACTACAACAATATGGCGGCAAAGCACTTCATCCTCTGCCATCTTACTTAAGGGCTTGCATCTCCTCATTTACAAGTAGAGAGAGCATCCGATCTTTGGGTGGCTCTCATAGAGATGTCCGAAGTGGTAGGATTGAGCAACAGCTGTTGGCTGAACAGAAAATTAACGCATATGTATACAAAGGGGGGAAGATGTTGGATTTTTGAAATAAGCTCGTAACACTTTTCATGGAGCTGGACAGTGCTGGACAGGTTGAAACTGAAAAGATGAAGGTTAACTGCTTGCTGATGAAGTTACCAGATGAGTTCGACAACATAATCAACCGCGTGCAAGACTTGTCAGACTCAAGGTGGAAATGGAATTTAGTGGTAGAGATGATTCTCGTTCGGGAGAACACGATTGAGATCCGAAGGGGAGGAAAAAGAGGGCAAGCCTTGGTAGTTGGGACCGGCTGGAGGAACAACGATTCTAGGAAACCGGTCTGAAATTATGGAGGGGGGAGGCAGAAAAATCAGACGGAGGAGTTTGGACCAAGGGCTCCCAAGGGTTTGTGTCATTTTTGTACGAAACCAAGGCACTAAATGGCGGAGTGCACTAAGCTAACCCAACTTCGGTTAAAGGAGGGGCAGATTGGTGGTCCTTCAAGAGGAAAGAAAAAGGCTATTGTGACTCAGGTACACCAGGAGGAATCCGAGGACGATGACGGTGAGCTTTTGCTGGATGAGGAGTTGGAGACAAAGATCGAGGTCGAAATTCCTCGAAAGCAGAAGTGTGCTTTTGGAGGTTTGAAAGGTGAAGGAGGTTGGATTGTGGATTTTGGTGCCTCCATGCACATATGTAAAGATAAAATACCTGTTCAATAAGACGAGAAAGATTCCCACCGTAGAGATAGAGTATGGGGATGGGAGGGTAGTCACTACTACTATGGTAGGATCGGTAGATATGAAAGTCTTAGTGGAGGGAAAGACATCCATAGTGACATTCACTGATGTGTTGTTTATTCCAGAGTTTAACAAAAACCTCATCTCAACGTCTGTGTTAGATGACAAGGGTTTTGAGATTAGCACTAACAAGGGAACCTTTACTGCTAACTTTGAGGAGGAAGTTTATTTCACTGCTGAAAAAGGTAGCCAAGGAATGTTTAGGCTGATTTTAAGCAATAAAAATAAGAAGACTTTACGATGATGGTGTTGATGATATTATGTTGTGACATAAGAGGCTTGGACAAGTGCATTTAGATAAGTTGAAAGAAATGAAAAAGATGGGAATATTGGAAGAAATTTAGATCGGAGAAAGTGAAAACCTAAGTGACTGTAGTGGTTGTGCTCAAGGTAAAGTACATAGATTACCCTTCCAAAAGGAAGGCACTTATAAAGGGGAAAAAGTGTTAGACTTAGTACACACTAATATTTGGGGACCAGCCAAAGTGCCCTCACCCGGTGGTAAACGGTTTACGATAACAATCACTGACGATTCGTCTCGATACTCTGGAGTGTATTTTTTGAAAAATAAATCATAGGTTTTTAACGAATATAATGCATGGAGTGAGAAACTCCATGAAACCCCTATTAAGAGAGTAAGGAGTGATAATGGGGGAGAGTATACCTCCAATCAGTTTGAGGATTTTATGAGAGAAATGGAGTGCAACACCAAAAGAAAATTCCTTAAAATCGTGAGCAGAATGGTGTAGCCGAGAGGTTAAATAGAACTCTAAGTGATAGTGCCAGAAGTATGCTCTCAGATAAGAAAAGAGGAAGGAGATTTTGGGCCGAAGCTATGAACTGTGCAAATTATCTCTAGAATAGAGTTCTTACCCGACAGTAAAAGGCTAAACTCCTTATGAGAGATGGACAGGCCGACAACCAGATGTTTCACACTTAAAGGTTTTTGGTAGTCAAGTATTCAGCCTAGAGACAGATCGGTCAAATTGTAAGTTGGATCCGAAAGGAAAACCATGATATTTGCTAGGATATGATGAAGATGTAAAATGATATAGAGTCTATGATCTCAAGAGAGAAGATATAATCCTAGTGAAGCATCTAGTGGTCACGGATGAATGAAAATCTATAGATCCCTTTAAGCATACAAAGACGGTCAAAATCAGATTTGAGTCAGAAAATTCTGATGACTTTGAGCTTTCTAGCTATTCAAGTTTTCGGGAAAATGATGATCTTGCAGGTGCAAATCAATCAGAGGATTGAAATATATGTATTTTCTAGGTCTCAATAAAGGGAAAATTAATAAAGAGGAAGTCAGCAAAAGCAGCTTGCCTTTCGCTCCACTCTCCAAACCCCCACACTTGTCGCAGTCACTGAAGGTTGGAGAGACAGCTAGAGCCATGGCTGCCTTTGCTGCTTATAGAGAGAGACAGACTGTAGTTTTTGGAAGGTTTACCAAAACTCTCTTGACGAACCCAGGATTTGATCATGGTACCTGTCTTCCGTCAAGATGCAGGTAGCCAGTAGCTTTATCCTGTAGTGTAGGACCTATGCTAGAATATGTAGGTTACGATAAATATATAAAGATAAATAGTTAGACTAATTCATTTAACGACATAGTAAGACATATAAACAATTTGTATTGTACGGACTACGGATTATCTCGAAACAGATATTGCGTATATGTTTCAAATGTAAAACAGATATCGCGCATTTGTTTTAAATATAAAACAAATATCGCGCAATTATTTAGACGACCAATTTCAAATGTCGGTCTAAATCGAACGATCGTAGTGCGAGCTTACGATAAATATATAAAGATAAATAGTTAGAGTAATTCATTTAATGACATAGTAAGACATATAAACAATTTGTATTGTACGGACTACGGATTATCTCGAAACAGATATTGCGTATTTGTTTCAAATGTAAAACAAATATCGCGCATTTGTTTTAAATATAAAACAAATATCGCGCAATTATTTAGACGACCAATTTCAAATGTCGGTCTAAATCGAACGATCGTAGTGCGAGCCGAAATTTCGGAGTCGGCGACTTGGCGTTTTCGGGCACCGCCACTCCGAATGACATGTGGTAGGATCCGAAAGGAATGCGGGATTTTTGAAGCGCAAGATGATAATTCCGGATGTAACAAATGTCATATTATGGCGATGTCGTACATTGACCGTAAAAAAAGTATGACGGTGCCTGTACTTTCTTGTACGCACTGTCTTACGATTGGACCGTACCTCAATACTAGGGAGTTTAGAGAGGGGTTTTAGGACTTATAATAATTTTGCCAGGTAGTCGCCTCTCTCCCAAAGAGCATCTATATAAATAGGCAAACTTTGCCATTTAATTACAACTCACTCAGTGGACCATTTTCAGTGATTCTTTTTGCTGCGGACTCAAGGGAGTCGAAGCTACAGAAGGGTGTTGTTGGTTTGAGTTTTTGACTGCCAAGGTGGCTGCATTTGTAAGGGAAATTCAAAGTGGGTGAATGTGTCCAAAACTCATATTCTAACTTTGCATTCTGTGGTGGAACTGAGCACACAGAAAGTCTTATTTCACAGGGGTGAAGTTGTATTGGGGTTCTGATTGTCAAGGGGTCAATCATTTGGTTTTGTATCAACTTGGAGTCGGCACTAACTAGATAAGCTTCTTGAGAGCTGCCTACTATCAGGACCAATGGAGGTCTCAGAGTTTTTGGTTATGGGCCCACCATTTAGGGTGCCTATGTTTAATGGAATAGGCTTCACTTATAGGGAGTTTACGATGGAGGGATTGCTTTTCGAAAAGCACTTATGGGGAATTGTTTCGGGACAAGTGAGGTGTCCGCCACCAGGCTTTGGTGGAGCTCACTACGGAGATTCATCTAGGGCTTCACTGAAAACCAACCGGATTTCAGATGCAACGGAAGGTAAAGGGAAAATCATTGCCATGGAAAGGGGAAAAGGGGAGAAATGAAAACGAACATCTATGATGAGGGGAGCTAGGCTCTCGACTACGGTCCCACTTGCAGGGGTTAAAACAAAAACTAAAGAAACTGATAGTAGAATTTGGGAGTATAAGAACACTATAGCAAAACATGTCATACTTAGAAATGTGTCTAAGTCCATAGCTATCACTCTTTTAAATCTAACGAAGTCTTCAAAAATCTGGGAAACACTAAGAGAGATTTATGAGAGTGAGACTATACAAAGACAGCAGTTAGTAAAACAGGAAATAGAGGCCTATGTTTATAAAGGCTGTAGCATGATAGAGTTTTGCAATGATATTGTTGCGTTATATGTTGAGCTTTTTAGTGCAGGATATATGTATAATATGAGGAGAGAAAGAGTATCACACTAATCATGAAACTCCCAGTTGAGTACAGAAACATCATTAACCGTATGCAGGAAATGGATTGCTCCTCATGGACTTGGAGAATTACCATAGGGATAATTTTTGAGGGGGAAAGCACTTTGGAGCTTCGTAGGGAAAGTAACAGGTTGAATGCACTAACAGCTGGTGGTGACTGGCGGAAGCGTGATGAGAGGAACAGCGTTGACGAGGGAAAGCATGATGAGAGGAAGAAAGACAAAGGTAAACCTTATCGGAATCTTGGTGGAAAGAGAGGGAGAGGAAAAGAAAAGGGAGCTTTGAAAAAAAGGGTTTGCTTCTTTTGAAGGGAGCCGGGTCACTATATGGAGGAGTGTCATAGTTTGGAAGAAATTAGAAGTTGGAATGTTGATGAGGAGGAACAAGGGGAAGAGGAGAACGAGGATGAAGATTTTTTGGAGCTTCTCCACATCAGTAATATGGGGAAAAAAAAAGTACACAGAAATTCCACGAAAGTAACAGTGTGCTTTTGGGGGTAAAAGGGAATTAAAAAGAGAGGAGAAACTTGAGGGAGTTTAAATTATTGAGGATAGTTTCATAGATATTTTGGAAACATTAAACCGGTCGAAAAGGGAGACTTCAACGGATTCCGAGGAAAGGGGAGAAGTAAATCTAAAGGGGGCTCTAAAGAATAGGGGAGAAGACGAATATTTGATTAAAAGTTTAGAGGAGGAGAAATATATTTTGGGAATAAAAATAGAAAGTGATAGTGGAAAGAATTCCGTGGGAGAGAGTGAGGAAAGTTCAAAAAATGGGGTAATTATCATGGATAAAAATATGAGTTCGAAAGATGTAGATTTTATGAGGAACTTAGTGGGGACTCTTGATTTAAGGATAAATTTAGGGGGTAATGGTTTTGACATAACTAATGGGAGTGATGCCATCTATAAAGGTGTGTCGGTAAAAGGGCTAGCATCTGGGTGTGTGTTGCAGATTGGAGATGGGGCTGACTGTTTAAAATGCTGGAGGAAAATTGGATTTTGTGTGGATGAAAAAGAGATGAGGTGGATAAAATCTTTGTTTGGATTTATGAAAAGTGGGATGCTAAATAAAGTGTGTGGTCAACAAGATGCAATTTTTATTTCAGCTCATCTAATAGACCTATTTGAATATAAGGTTGTTTACTTAAAGTTTTATGTGTGGAAAAGAAAAAAGAAAAATAAAACAAAAATGTATTTGGTAGGAGTTGAAAGGAAAGTAGACTAGAAATAAGGGGAGTGTTGAAATGTATGTATTTTCTAGGTATGAATAAAGGGAAAATTAAAAAAGAGGAAGTCAGCAAAAGCAGCGTGCCTCTCGCTCCACTCTCCAAACCCCCACATTTGTCGCAATCACTTAAGGTTGTAGAGACAGCTAGAGCCATGGCTGCCCATGCTACCTAGAGAGAGAGACAAACTGTAGTTTTTGGTAGGTTTACCAAAACTCTCATGATGGACATGGACCCAATATTTGATCCTGGTCTTCAAAAATCTGGGAAATACTAAGAAAGATTTATGAGAGTGAGACTATACAGAGGCAGCAGTTAGTAAAACAAGAAATAGGGGCCTATGTTTTTAAAAGCGATAGCATGATAGAGTTTTGCAATGATATTGTTGCGTTATATGTTGAGCTTTCTAATGCGGGATATCTAGAATCTGAGGAGAGAAAGAGTAACACACTAATCATGAAACTCCCAGATGAGTAAGGAAACATCATTAACCTTATGCAGGAAATGGATTGCTCCTCATGGACTTGGAGCATTACCATGGGGATAATTCTTGTGAGGGAAAACACTTTGGAGCTTCGTAGGGGAAGTAACACGTTGAATGCACTAACATTGTAGAAATTAATTGTTATTTAATTATTTTATAGGTCTAAATTGGAATATAGAAAGAAGCCGAGGCAGTCTGCCTCTAACTTCTCTCTCCAACTCCCACACTTGTTGCAATCACTGAGAAGTTGGAGAGGAAGCTAGAGCCATGGCTACCTCCGCTATCCAGAGGTTTACGAGAAATAGATTAGTTAATTTACAGATAGGTAGGTTTATTTTTTAAAAAGAGTATGTCGGTAACAAGATTTGATCCTGGTACCTGGCGATCGTCAGAATGCCAGTAGCCGGTAGCCTTAACCGTTAAGTCTACAAGTTACGATACATACTATAGGGTTTGATATTTATTCAAATGTTAACACGTAGGAAAATTCATTTAACGACGGATGTTTACGGTTACATAGATCCCGTTATGTAAATGTACGGATTTCGGTATGGACAAGAAACAAGTATCGCGCATTTTGTTTCTTTTACGAAACAAATACCGCGCAAGCATTTATGACGGTTACAATTGAAATTTGCATAAAATCGGACGGCCGAAAAGAAAGCCAAGATCGCAGAAGAGATTGTTGGCGGTTTGTGGTCATCGCCACATCGGATGACACGTGGCAGGATTACGTTGGATCGCGGCATCTCCGCGAATTACGCGTGCGAATCCGGATATGACATGTGTCCACATTTAGGCTATGTCGTACAATATTTGTACATAAAGTACACCGGCTGTTGTACTTTTATGTACAGCAGTGTAATATGATTGGTGCCGTACAATAGTAGATAGAGTTTTAGAGAGAGATAGGACTTAGAAAAATTGGTTGATAGGACCCTCTCTCCCAAAGAGCTTCTGTACAAAAGGTCAACTTTGACCCTCCATAACTTACTGCTCTGGGGAGAAAATCAAAGATTCTTTTTGCTATCGACTTAGGGGAGTCTTGCTTTCATAGGGGTGAAGGTGGTCAGAGCTATTCTTTACCAGGGTGACGGTTATTCGTGCTGAAAGACAAAGGGGTCAGGGTTATCCTAGAGGCTTCGTGTGAGCTGCTTACTCTGAGGTCCTACGGAGGTCTTAGTGCTGCAGGTTATGGGCCCACCATCTAGGGTGCCCATGTTCAATGGAGCTGGCTTCATATACCGGGAAAGTATAATGACGAAGCTCTATGTGAGAAAAGGTTTTAAGGAATAGTGAGTGGACGGGTGAGGCGGCCATCCAGTCTTGGGATACCTCTAGGGTTTGCAGGAGACAGATTCACTAGAGATACAGGTACATCTTCAACGAAGGAGACAAAGGAAGGAGAGGTGGTGAACAAAGGAAAGGAGAAGGAGACGACCCGACTAATAGCAACTGGTTCGCCATTCATGTCACCTATTCCGAGGAACGAGGAGAATGATACTGATACATGGGACTTCAACAATATGGCGGCAAAGCACTTCATCCTTCGCCATCTTACTCAAGGACTTGCATGTCCTCATTTGCAGGTAGAAAGGGCATCTGATCTTTGGATGGCTCTCATAGAGATGTACCGAAGTGGTACGATTCAGCAACAACAGTTGGCTGATCAGAAAGTTAAAGAGTATGTATACAAAGGGGGGAAGATGTTGGATTTTTGCAATGAGCTTGCTACACTTTTCATGGAGCTAGAGAGTGCTAGAAAAGATTTTAGTGAAAAAGAAAAGGTTAACTGTCTACTGATGAAGTTACCCGATGAGTTTGAGAACATAGTCAACCGTGTGCAGGACTTGCCAGACTCAAGGTGGATATGGAACTCAGTGGTAGGAATGATTCTCGTTTAGGAAAATACAATTGAGATCCGAAGGGGAGGAAAGAGTGGGCAAGCCTTGGCAGTTGGGAACGACTAGAGGAACAAGGATTCTCGGAGACCGGTTGGAAATTAGGGAGGGGGGGAACAGAAAAATCAGACCGACGAGTTCGGACTAAGGGCTCCCAAGGGTTTATGTCATTTCTGTAAGAAACTAGGGCACTAAATGGCGGAGTGCACTAAACTAACCGAGCGTCGGTTAAAGGAGTGGCAGACCGGTGGAACCCCGAGAGGAAAGAAAAAAGCCCTTGTGACACAGGTTCATGAGGTGGAATCGGAAGACGAGGAAGATGAAATCCTATTGTATGAGGAGTTGGAAAGGACAAACGAGGTAGAAATTCCACGAAAGCAAAAATGTGCTTTCGGTGGATTGAAAGGTGAAGCAGGTTGGATTGTAGATTCAGGTGCCTCCATGCACATGTGTAAGGTTAAACACCTGTTCACTAAGATAAGAAAGATTCCCACCGTAGAGATAGAGTACGGGGATGGGAGGATAGTCACTACTACTCTTGTATGATCGATTGATCCGAAAGTGTTCATAGAAGGAAAGACATCCATAGTTACCTTCTCCGATGTATTGTTTATTCCGGAGTTGAAAAAAAACCTCATCTCTACGTCTGTATTAGATGATAAGGGTTTTGATACTAGCACTAGGAAAGGAGTCTTTACTGCTAGTTTTGAGGAGGAAGTTTATTTCACCGCTAAAAAAGGTAGCCAAGGGATGTTTAGGCTGATTTTAAGCAATGAAAAGAAAAAACTTTATTATGCAGGTGTTCATGATATAATGATGTGGCATAAGAGGCTTGGGCATGGGAATCTAGATATTCTAAGAGAGATGAAAAAAATGGGAGTGGTGGAAGGAATTCAGTTCAGTGAGAGTGAGAATCTAAGTGATTGTAGTGGATGTTCTCAAGGTAAAGCACACAGATTGCCCTTTCCCAAAACAACCACCTATAGGGGAGAAAAAATTCTAGATTTAGTACACACAGTTATTTGGGGACCGACCAAGGTGCCCTCACCGGGGGGAAAAGATTTATGATGACTATCACTGATGATTGGTCACGGTATTCCAGGGTGTATTTTTTGAAAAACAAGTCAGAATCTTAGGATTGTTTTAGACAATATAAAGCATGGAGCGAAAAACTCCATGAAACTCTTATCAAGAGAGTAAGGAGTGACAATGGTTGAGAGTATACTTCTAACCAGTTTGAGGATTTTCTGAGGGAAGATGGAGTCCAACACCAAAAGACAGTTCCAGAAAACCCAGAACAGAATGGGGTAGCTGAAAGATTAAATAGGATACTAAGTGATAGTGCTAGAAGTATGTTGTCGGACAAGAAGATAGGAAAAAGGTTTTGGGCCGAAGCAATGAACTGTGCTAATTACCTCAAAAATAGAGTTCTTACTTCAGCTATAAAAGATCAAACACCTAATGAGAGATGGACAGGCCGAAAACCAGACATATCTCACTTAAAGGTTTTCGGCGGTCAATTATTCAGTCTAGATACAGATTGGTCTAATTGGAAGCTAGATCCAAAAGGAAAACCGGGATACTTATTAGGATATGATGAGGATGTTAAAGGATATAGAGTTTATGATCTAAAAAGGGAAGATATAATCTTAGTAAATCATCTAGTAGTTATGGATGAAGGAAAGTCCGTGGATCCCTTCAAGTATATAAGGTTAGTAAAAATCAGATTTGAGTCAGAAAATTCCGATGACTTTGAACTTCCTAACTATCCAGGTTTTAGAGAAGATGACATTCTTGCAGGTACAAATCAGACCGAAAAGGACTCGGCTGCGGAAACTCTTGTGCCAACTCTACCCGAAGCAGAAGATGTGGTGGAAATTGATTCGGAATCAAGGGATAGGGGAGAAGCCGAGATTGTTCGAAATAACCCACGAGAACTATTATTCCGGCCATAGATTTTGACAGGGGGAGGAGAAGTAGGAAAAGATTACAAGAAAAACAGGTTAATAACAAGGTAACAAAACTATCTCATCAAGATGAACCTCAAAATTATGGAGAGGCGATGACTTGTCCAGAAAGGAACCGGTGGAAGACAGCCATCAATGAGGAGATGGCCTCAATTATGGCAGCCGATACTTGGGAGCAGGTGGACTGTCCACCTAACCGAAAACCAATCGGTATTAAGTGGGTTTTCAAACTAAAATTGAACCTGGATAACACCATTGAGTGTTACAAAGCCTGATTAGTGGCAAAGGGATTTACACAGAAAGAAGGAATCGACTACGAGGAAACCTTTGTCCAGGTCGTCAGATTTCCCTCCGTCCGCATACTTCTCAGTATAGCAGCAGCGGAAGACATGGAGGTGCACCAGATGGACATCAAGACAACCATTTTGCATGGAGAATTGGAAGAGGAGATCTTCATGCGACAACCCGAAGGATTTGTGGAGGAAGGAGAGGAGAGTAAGGTATGCCGGCTGATTAAATCCCTTTACGGTTTGAAACAAGCGCCTCGACAGTTGAATAAGAAACTTGATGAGTTTTTTACCGGTCTGGGATATATCCGGATAAGCTCAAATCACTCAATCTATGTTTTTGAAGATGAGGAAGGGATCATATTTATTGCAATTTATGTTGATGATTTACTTGTTTTAAGTAAATCAATGAAAAAAATAATTTTATTGAAAACCGATCTTAATGGGAGATTTGAAATGAAAGATATGGGAGCGGCAAAATATATTTTGGGAATTCAAGTAGAAAGAGACCGAGAAAGAAAGATTATAAGATTGACTCAAAAGGAAGCAATAGGGAACATGCTTGAAATATTTCAGATGGATAAGGCTAATTGTTGTACAACTCCAATGGAGTTAAAGAAGGGAAGTGAGGGGAGTGAGGAAGAAGGAGTCATAGTCTTAGATGAGGAATAAAGTCTTGAAGAACAGAAGTTCATGCAGACTATTCCTTACAGGCAAGTAGTGGGAAGCCTAATCTATTTTATGAATTGTACCCGGCCAGATTTAGCTGCAGCTGTAGGAGTGCTGAGTACAAGTCTACATGCTCCCACTAAGAAGGATTGGGAGGTAGCTAGGAGAGTCCTTAGATATTTGATAAGAACTAGGGATCTATGGTTACATTTGGGTGGAGAGAATACTGACATCACTACTCGGAGTGATGCCAGTTATGGTGATGCTCAGATGAGGAGATGTACTTCTCGATATGTATTATATGTGGGTGATGGGGCTTTCTGTTGGAGTAGCAAACAGCAAAAGGATATTTCTCAGTCCACCATGGAGGCTGAGTATATGGCCTCTTGCTCTGTTGTAAAAGAATTGATGTGGGTCAAGTCTTTGCTTGGTGAGCTTGGTCACCTTAAGAGTGGTGTGCAGAATTTTTTTTGTGATAATCAGGCTGCAATCGCTATTTCTGCCAATCCTAAATTTCATTTTAAAGCTAAACACATGGACATTAGACTCAGCTTTGTTAGAGAGAAAGTAGAAAAAAAAATAATCAGTTTAGAGTACTGACCAGATAGTGAGATGGTAGCAGATATGATGACCAAAACTGTGCCTTCCCCTAAACTAATTTTTTGCAGGAGAAGTGTGGTCTGAAATTAAAGATTGACTAGAAAATAAGGGGAGTGTAGAAATCAATGGTTATTTTATTATTTTCTAGGTCTAAATTGGAATATAGAAAAAAGCCGAGGAAGTCTGCCTCTGATTTCTCTCTCCAACTCCCACACTTGTGACAGTCACTGAGAAGTTAGAGAGGAAGCTAGAGCCATGGCTACCTAGGCTATCCAGAGGTTTACGGGAAATAGATTAGTTAATTTACAGATAGGTAGGTTTATTTACTAAAAGGAGTATATCGGTAACAAGATTTGATCTTGGTACCTGCCGACCGTCAGAACGCCAGTAGCCGGTAGCCTTAACCGTGAAGTCTAAAAGTTACGATACATACTTTAGGGTTTGATATTTATTCAAATGTTAACACGTAGGAAAATTCATTTAACGGCGGATGTTTACGGTTATATAGATCCCGTTATGTAAACGTACGGATTGCGGTATGGATAAGAAACAAGTACCGCGCATTTCGTTTCTTTTATGAAATAAATACTGCACAAGCATTTATGACGGCTACGATTGAAATTTGCATTCAATCGGACGGCCGAAAAGAAACCTGAGATCTTTGGAAGAGATTCTCGGGGGTTTGTTGTCATCGCCACATCGGATGACACGTGGCACAATTACGTTCGATCGCGGCATCTCCGAGAATTACGGGACCGAATCCGGATATGACATGTGTCGACATTTAGGCCATGTTGAACAATATCCGTACATAAAGTTCACCGACAGCTGTACTTTTATGTACGGCAGTGTAATATGATTGGTGCCGTACACTAGTAGATAGAGTTTTAGAGAGAGATAGGACTCAAAAAAATTGGTGAATAGGACCCTCTCTCCCAAAGAGAATGGTCAACTTTGACCCTCCATAACTTACTACTCAAGGGAGCAAATTCAGAGATTATTTTTGCTATTGACTCAAGGAAGTCTTGCCTTCACAGGGGTGAAGGTGGTCAAAGTATTTGTTTTCCAGGGTGGCAGTTATTCGTGCTGAAAGACAAAGGGGTCAGGGTTATCCTTGAGGCTTCGTGTGAGCTGCTTACTCTGAGGTCCTAGGGAGGTCTCAGAGTTGCAAATAGCTGGTGGTAACTGGCGGAAGCATGAAGAGAGGAATAGCAGTGACGAGCGAATGCGTGATGAGAGGAAGAAAGACAAAGGTAAACCTTATCGGAATTTTAGTGGAAAGAGAGGGAGAGGAAAAGAAAGGGGAGCTTTGAAAAAAGGGGTTAGCTTCTTTTGTAGGGAGCCGGGTCACTATATGGAGGAGTGTCCTAGTTTGTGTTGGTATTTGAGTATTTTCTAGGTCTTTATAGGAAAAAAGCAAAGGCACTCTGTCCGTGACTCCCTTCTCCAAGCCCCCACACTTGTTGTAGTTACTGAAGGCTTGATAGGGAGCTAGAGCCATGGCTGCCTAAAGCTCACTAGAGAAAACAAGGGGTGGATTAGGTAGATTTACCAAAACGTATTTGACGGACCCTGGAATTGATCCTTGTACCTGCCGTTCGTCAAGCTACCGCAACAGTTAGCTCTAAGCGTTAAATCTAGGAAAAATATTCCGATATATAGGGTTTGATAAATAAATAAATTGTTACACGTAGATTAATTCGTTTAACGGAGATTAGATACTTAGTGCATAAATTCAGTTTGATTTAGTATAGAGCACGTTATGGGGACAAAACGGATACCGCACATTTGTTTCGATACCAAAAAAAAATACCGCGCCTCGAATTTCAACGGCTATGATTATAGCCGGTTTTGATCGGATGGCCGCGATAAGCGCCGCGATCACAGAAGAGGTACTTTTAGCGTTTTAAGGTCTTTGCCATGTCAGATGACACGTGGCGTGATAACATTGGATTACGGGAACTTCGGAGATTACGAGAACAAATCCTGATTTGACACGTGTCGACATTTTGGTCATGTTGTACAATGGTCGTTACCAGTTCATTTAACTAGCAATACCGACCGGTTTCAAACGGTAAATATGTTCCACGAGAGATCCTCTCCGTTGATAGATGGGTTTTAAAAGATTCAGTATAAGGGGGAGATTTTTAGATACATAACTTCATGCCGTGGTTAGTTTAATGACACAGCATGTTTTTTCATGTCCACAGCCACAAGAAAGACATGCTGGTAACATGTTGTACTGGTTTTACAGCTGTGCACAGTTTAGTCCTAAACAAGAGCATTAGAGGCTTCAAGGGCATTA